>PVLA01006223.1:0-128418 GCA_004027455.1 Hydrochoerus hydrochaeris | reverse complement strand
TTGATAACCATATTTCTAGGTTCTTGTTGGATTGTTGAACAGATCTGTTTGCACTCTCACTGCTTGAGTGTCCACTTTGTGTGCTTTAATTTTGTAACTTGAATAACTATTTCTAAAAGAACAATATGTAATTTATCAACTAGTGATTTCTTACTGTTTATCTTCTTTTCTTGAAATTCTGTAATATTTCTACCTTTTTTCTGTTTTTTTTTCTTTTTAAAGAAAAAAACCCCAGTATATAGGGCATGTACATGTGTAATTCAATAATCTATTGTTGTAAATTTTGAAAAGACCTGTGATATGCTGGGCTTCAGATAAGTCTTTCTTAAAACAAGTTCTAGTATATTTCCTCATCTACAGAGCATAGAAATGAGCACTCATACAGTCTTGGTAAAGAATATACTTTTAAGGCTACTGTTATTTGAGCCAGGTCCGCGCTGCACCGTGAGGTGAGTTGCAGCTCACCAGGGCAGGCCCGCAAAAGTTTGGGACCATTGATCCAAGTCGCTGGGTGCCCTCTCAGCCCCTTTAGGACACTGGACTAAGCTCCAGAGGTTCTGTGGGCTTGTGTGGACAGCACCCAGCAACCTTCATTCAACCAGGGGAGCCAGGCCCACCGAAAGGGGAGCCAGGCCAGCGGCACACTGTGAGGTGAGTTGCAGCTTACTAGGGAAGGCCTGGAAAAATTTGGGACCATTGATCCCCGAGGGCTGGGTGCCCACCAGACCCCTTAAGACACTGGACTAGGCTCCAGAGGTTCCAAGGGCTTGTGTAGACCATGTCCAGAAACCTTCTTTCAACCAGGGAAACCAAGCCCACTATGTGAGGGGAGCCAAAGCCATATGAGCCCTGGTAGCAGAGGGTGCAGGAGGTGATTTCCAACACATCCAAGGAAAGATTTGGAACAGTGCTAGAAACATGGACATATAGGAAAATGACAAAAGGAAATACCAAAATGCAATCTCTCTCTCTCTTTTTTTATCAGTACCAGGGATCTAACTCAAGACCATGCTCTTGCAAGGCAGGTGCTTATGCAACTGAGCTAAATCCCCAGGCACCAAAATGCAAACTCAAACCTCCAGCCCATCCCAAGAAAACCTAGAAGCCATGTACAAATAGGAAAATACTACACGTACACTTGAAATGCCTGAAATGATATCAAGTGGAATAAAGAAGCAAGTACAGGAAATCAGAAATAATCTCCCATGTAAAAGAAGAAATGATAAAAGTAGTGAAAGAAATACTGAATGCATCCAATGAAGACACAGCTAAAAAATTAGAGGAGCAAAGCAAAATGATAGAATCCCTAAATGAACAGTTTAAGAAACAAACAGAATGAAGCAGATGAAGCAGATTCAAAGAGACATACAGGAAATCAAAAACTCTATTGAAAGTTGCAAAAACTGCCTCAATGAAAGTGAAGATAGAATCTCAGACTCAAAGATAATATTGCAGCTAGTGAACAGGGAAGGAAAGATCTTCCAAAAACAACAAGAAATCAGGAAATAACAATTCAACAGCTGCAAGATGATGCAAAGAAAAACATAAGATTAATAGGGATAAGTGAAAAAGAAGGAGACAGTACAAATGATATCAAGAGGCTATTTACAGAAGTAATAGCTGAAAACTTCCCAAACATGAGTATGGAAACTGTCATACAGATTAGTGAAGCATATAGAACTCCAGATAGCCATAACAAAAACAAAACTACATCCAGACATATAATAGTCACCATCCCAGAAATCCAACATAAGAACAGAATATAAAAAGCAGTTAGAGAGAAAAGACAGATCACCTATAAAGGAAAACCTATCATTATCACAGCAGACTTCTCAACACTAACAATGAAGTCAAGAAGAGCATGGAGTGAAGTGTTTCAGATCCTAAAGGAAAACAACTTCCAACCCAGACTGATGTACCCTGCAAAACTGTCTATCAGAATAGATGGAGAAATAAGATACTTCCATGACAAAGAACAGCTGAAGAACTTCATGATCACCAAGCCAACCCTACAAAGAATACAGAAAGACATTCTAGATACACATAGGAAAAACCCACTAAGCAAGACAGACAATTAAACAGAATGGAAAGGTAAAGATACAACAGCAGAAAGAAAACATGTCAAAAGTAAACCAATATATAACAGTTATAACCATTAATGGAAATGGCCTCAATTCACCAATTAAAAGGAACAGACTGGCAGAATCGATCCAGAAACAACATCCAACCATATGCTGTCTACAAGAAATCTATCTAACCCAAAAGGAAACTCATAGACTGAAAGTCAAAGGATTGAAAACAATACTCCAGGCAACAGGAACTGAAAAAAAAGTGGAGGTAGCTTTTCTGTTTACAGACCATGTGAACTTCAAACTAATAATGGTCCAAAGAGATAAAGAAGGTTACTACATACTAGTTAGAGGAAAACTGCAAGACAAAGAGTTAACAAGCTGAAATATATATGCACCAAATTCCAGAGCACCCAATTACACAAAGTAAATATTAACAGAAATGAAAAATCAAATAGGCAATAACACAATTATAACAAGAGACCTTAATACAACATTGAAACAAAAGGATATATCAACTATACAGAAAATCAGCAAAGAAATAACAGAACTGAATCACACCTGTGAACAAATGGATTTGATGGATGTATACAGAGTGTTCCATCCAACAAAATCAGAATATACATTCTTCTCAACAGTACATAGGACATTCTCTAAAATAGACCATAAACTAAACCACAGAACATATTTAAGTAAATGCAAAAGAATTGAAATTATCCCATGCATGTTACTGGATCATAGCACCATGTAATTGGAAATTAATGATAAAAGTAACTGCAAAAACCACACAAACATATGGAAATTAAATAACACACTCTTGAGCAATCAGTGGGTCACAGAGGAAATTAAAGAAGAAATGAAACAATATCTACAAACAAACGAAAATACAAATACAACTTACTGGAACCTGTGGGATGCAATGAAAGTGGTCCTCAGAGAAAAATATTGCACTGAGTTCCCACATTAGGAAAACAGAATGAACACAAATAAGCAACCTGATATTACACCTCAAACATCTAGAAAAAGAAGAGCAAGCCAAGCCCAAAGCCAAAAGAAGGGAGGAGATTATAAAGATCAGAGCAGAAATTAATGCCATAGAGACTGAGAAAACAATACAAAGAATCAATGAATCAAAGAGTTGATTCTTTGAAAGAATAAGTAAAATTGATAAGCCCCTAGCCAACCTAATTTAAAAAAGGAAAGAAAAGACTCAAATTCATGCAATACAGAATGAAAAAGGTGAAATCACTACTGACCCTGTGGAAATACAGAAGATCATCAACAACTATTTTGAAAACCTCTACTCTCAGAGGTTCGATAACAGAAGAAATGGACAGATTCCTAGAAACATATGAACCACCAAAGCTGGATCAAGAAGATGTAAAACTGCTGAATAACCCAATTTCTATTAATGAAATTGAAAATGTAATCAAGTCCCTACCAACAAAGAAGAGCCCAGGCCCAGAGGGATTCACTGTGGAATTCACAAGAAATACAAAGAAGACTTAATGCTGACACTCGTCAAACTCTTCAATGAAATTGAAAGGGAAGCAATTCTCCCTAAGTCATTCCTGGAAGCAAATATCACTCTAGCACCAAATCCTGAGAAAGATCCAACTAAAAAAGAGAACTGCAGGCCAATCTCCCTAATGAACATAGATGCAAAAATTCTCAATAAAATATTGGCAAACAGGATGCAGCAAATCATCAAGAAGATTATACACCATGACCAAGTGGGATTCATCCCAGGCATGCAGGAATGGTTCAATATACATAAATCAATAAATGTAATCCACCATATCAATAAAGCCAAAAGTAAGAATCATATGATCATTTCTATAGATGCAGGAAAAGCTTTTGATAAGATCCAACACCCATTCATGATAAGAAACTTACAGAGAATTGGAATAGATGGTCTTTACCTCAATATGATAAAGGCCATCTACGACAAACAAACAGCCAGTGTCATATTAAATGGCCAAAAGCTGACAGCCTTTACCTTGAAATCAGGCACAAGACAAGGATGTCCCTTATCACTGCTCCTGTTCAACATAGTACTGGAAATACTAGCCAGAGCAATTAGACAAGAGAGAGAAATAAAAGGAGTAAAGATAGGAAAAGAACAAGTTAAATTATCATTACTTGCAGAAGACATGATACTTTACATAGAAGACTCCAAAACCTCCATTGAAAGACTCCTAGATATAATAAATTCAGCAATTTAGCGGGATACAAAGTCAATACTCAAAAATCAATAGCATCTTTATACACTAACGACAAAATCACTGAGAGAGAAATAAGGGAAGCCACACTCTTCACACTAGCATCCAAAAAAAATGAAATATTTAGGAATTGATCTAATGAAAGATGTAAAAGAGTTGTGCAGGGCAAGTTATAATACCCTGAAAAAAGAAATCGAAGAAGACCTCAGTAAATGGAAAGACATCTCTTGTTCATGCATAGGAAGAATACATATTGTGAAAATGGCCATTCTCTCAAAATTGTTATACAGATTCAATGCGATCCCAGTGAAAAAACCACTAACATACATCATAGATCTAGAGAAATCACTCCTAAAATTCATCTGGAACTGGAAGAGACCTAGAATAGCAAAGGCAATTCTAAGCAGCAAAGCCAAGGCAGGAGGCATCACAATCCCTGACTTGAAGTTATACTACAAAGCTACCATAATAAAGTCAACATGGTATTAGGATAAAAACAGACCTGAAGATCAATGGAATAGACTAGAAGATACAACTATGAACACACTCAGCCACCTTATCTTTGATAAAGTGACCAAGCATGTTCACTGGAAGAACAATAGTCTCTTTAATAAATGGTGCTGGAAAAACTGTCTTTCCATATGCCGAAAACTAAAATTACACACATACCTATCACCATGTACTAAACTAAAATCTAAATGGATCAAAGATCTAAATATTAAAGCAGAAACACTAAATCTGTTGGAAGACAAAGTAAATAAAAATCTTGAAGATATAGGGGTTGGTAGAGAATTCATGAACAAGAACCAAACTGCCTGGGAAATACTTCCCAGAATGAATAACTGGGATCACATCTTATTAAAGAGTTTCTGCATGTCCAAAGAAATCTCCAGCAGAATGAAAAGAAAACACACAAACTGGGAAAAAATTCTTAGTGGACTGTCCCTCAGACAAAGGACTTATGTCTAGAACTTATAAAGAATTAAAAAAAAATCAGACCGCTGAAATTCAAAGACCCAATGAACACACAGTTCTCAGATGAAGAAATATGAATGGCAAATAAAGACATGAAAAAATGTTCATCATCATTGGTCATTAGAGAAATGCAAATTAAAAGCACACTGAGATTCCATCTCACTCCAGAAAGAATGGCCAGGATCAACAAAACTACCAATAACAAATGCTGGAGAGGCTGTGGGGAAAAAGGAACTCTTCTGCACTGTTGGTGGGAGTGAAGACTGGTACAACCACTGTGGAGGTCAGTCTGGAGATTCCTCAGGAAGCTGGGGTTGGAGGTCCCATTTGACCCAGCTATTCCACTCTTAGGCATACTCCCAGAAGAACTGAAAGCCTCTTACCACAGTGATATATGTGCACCCATGTTTATAGCGGCATAATTTGTAATATCCAGATCTTGAAAACAACCTAAGTGCCCATCAACTGAGGAATGGATAAAACAATTGTGGTACTTTTATACAATGGAGTACTACTCGGCTATAGAGAATGATCACATTGAGATATTTATAAATAAATGGATGCAACTTGAATCCATACTCATAAGTGAAATAAATAAAAGTCACATGTATAAATACCATATTGTCTCCCTTGTATAAGAAATGGTAAGAGTACAGAAGCTTTTATGGTAATCATGGTTCACCATTATATTGCTTTAAAGTTTTATGTTTTCATTCATTGGTTGGAATGGTTTTATTCTGTTTTGTTTGATCTCATTATGTGTGATGGTATGGATAGTTACTTTGAAGAAAAGACAATATGGCAGCCATTGCTGATTTGATATCATCTTGATCTGAAGTCCTATCATGCTTTTGTTTTTCTATTACCATTTATTCTATCATGTTTTGTCTTATTCGATTTTAATATGTATGATAGTATAAACAAATTTTTTTATGGAAAATGAGACAATATAGTAGCCATTGTCAATCTTCAGTTATTTGGTTCAGAATGCCTTGTAATACTTTCATTCTCTTGAGTGGTTTTATTCTATTTTGTTATGTTTGACATTATTGTGTGTAAAGTTAAGCTCAACTATTTGAAAGGAAGAGACATTATGATAGCTGCTGTTACTATCCAATTGTCTTGTTGTGAAGTGCTGTGTTGCTTACATTGTTCTGTTCTGATCTGCTTATATCTGTCCTCTTTTGTTTTATTCTCTTTAAAATAAAAAAAATTTAAAAAAGAATAGACAAGTAAAAGTTTGCAAACTGTCCTCCACTGGGCCCTACATGCAGAAGCAAACTGAGCCCCACATGCAGAAGCAGTATTGCTAAATAGAGGTGGATGGCTGAATGGGTACTGTAAGAGCTCCCCGACTCCCTGACAGAGGGATGTTCTATTCTGTTCAGTCTGTGTCAAGTGAAAGAGAGGTCAGCCTTTTTTTTGTAATACATGCTTATTTGTCACTTCAGGTAAAGTTGCTTTTCTTAAAAAGTAAGTATGTAATCAAAGTCCAAACACATTCTCATTGTAAAGACTCCAACATCACAGCTGACACTTGAGTCTTTCTTGCTATTTTCCCCCAAGATCAACCAGTTCCAGAGACAACTGCTGATCTGACTTTCGGGTATTTCCTTCAGGTTCTTCATCACGTTTTCACATATTTATCACTTTTGTGTGTAAGCATACATGTTTTGATCTTGTATACAGAGTATTGCATTATCATTCCATATAATGTTACTATGTACAGAGCTAGCTCATGGACATTGGATATTTCATAGTATGGAATGTTTGGTTGATTCAGATTTGGGGCTACCCACAAACAGTACTGAAATGAACAGCTGTTACAATTTGGAGTTTGACTATCCTGCAATGCCTGAGTGCTGAAGGCTTGGTTCCCAGCCTATGGTGCTTTTGGGAAGTGGTAAAACCTTTAGGATGTGGGCCCCAGTGGAAGGATGTTAGGTCACCATGTACATGTTCTTCACAGAGTCATGGAGATTCCAGCACCTTCTTCTTTCTTTGCTTCTTAGCCTTCATGCGGTGAGCACCATGTTCTACTATGCATTCCCCACCACGGCATTCTGCCTTGCCACAGGTCCAAAAGCCATGAGGCTAGGTGCTAATGGAGTAAAACCTCTAAAACTATGAGCTAAGGTGTGTGTTTTCTCCTTAAAAGTTAATTTGTCTAGATACTTTGTTCCAGTGACAGAAAGCTAACACAACAGCCTAACATCTCACTGTGCATTTATCTACCTTAGAATTTAAGAAGTGAAATTGTGGAATTGGAGATGGTATGTACACTTTAAATTTTAATAAAAATTATCTTCATACTCTCCAAGGTGATCAGATCATTTTATACTACTAACAGTATTTGGCAGTATTAATTTAGTTTTTTAAGCTAATTCAGTGAAAAGAATTTTCTTAAAAAAATAACTACACATGGTGTTTTAACTTACATTCCAGGTTACTGTCAAGAGGGATTTATTTTCTTAGGTTTGTTGATTGATTTTTTTGTTGATATTTGCTTCTTCTTTTCTTGTATTTGCTTCCATATTGCGTTGTCTTTTGTTTATGGATTTGTATGACTTTTCACAAATATGTTCTGCATATTAATTATTAATCAGTTATACACATTGCATAAGAAGAGATTTGAAGCTGCCACACAGTAAGCATTTCAAAGGGCAGCAGGTTAAAAAGCTGCTGTCTGACATAATTAGTGCGCTTTTACTGGCTCTACTGTGCTGTCTCCTTGTCTCTGTTTTCCTCGTTAGGGATCTGGGCATCCACTCTTAATTACATTTTGACATTTTCTCTCTTCAGCTGATGGTATGTCTTCTGAACTCCTAGGTCCTTCGCATCCCAGGACATCCACCACTCCTGCCCCTGGGGTCAGAGGTCATGGCCTATATCTTGACAAGAGAAGTACAACAATGACCTTTCTTTTCCTTCTCCTCCAAAGTCTCCCCTTCTCTGGAGCAATATTCCCAAGGATGCAATACAAAACACTTTGTGGAATATTAGTAAATGTTGTAGGCAAACAAAACTGATGACATAAGTTTGCAAAACACTTGATTGAACTAAATTGAATACTTCTACTCACTGCAGAGCAGTGGGGTTTTGTTTTTTTTCCCCCAGAAATCTTGTTGGGCCATCCTCCCAGGTGAGCCTCCTGGAGGGGACAGAGTTAGTGCATTTTACAAGTGCATTTGACAAGACAGGACTTTTTTCCCCAGGGTACTTCCTAAGGCCACCTCACCATGGTAGATGCTTTAGGGCATTTTGTGGTGATGAATGCAACAAGGACCCAGTTTGACAGCTGCCCGATGCACTCCCTGGAAAGGGGATCTCCAGGGGACATTCTGTGTCTTATTTCCTTTGTGTACATTCAGGGCATCAGGGCCCTGCATGCTCTAAATATGCTATAGTAACTGCTTGATGTTAACAGCATGCCTTGTGAAACTGGGTGGGGCTCTCTGCAAATTTTCAAGCCTGGGTCTGGTGTGTTGTAAGACTGAGAGCTGTCCTAGAAGCCCCCCTTTCCCTTGAGGATGGATTGCCTACTCAATAAAGGGAATGATAAGACCTGACTTTGAGGAAGTTTGAGGAAAATTGAATGAGATAACAAGTGCATTATCCAGCAGGTTTTTAGACATGTTAAACAATAATATATGTAGTTTGAGACTTGGCACATGACAGAATATCTGAAAAAAACAAAACCTCAAGTATTCTCTGATGCTCAGAGCCATTAATTTTTATAAAGACAGGTAACACTTAATATGGAAATGCTTAGAAGGACAGAATGTCTTCCCACCCCTTGCTGCTTCCTCTGGGCTTTCTAAAAGTTCCTGACCCCACAGGTAGTACCTTAGCCCAACAAAACCACTTCCTTCTTATACAGCTCAAAATGTCTTCCTAGACATTTTGCAGCTAAAACAACACTTGCAGAAACAGCTGCTCTGCAACCCCTCCAGATGCCTGGCCCAGTGGGTGAGCATCACCTCCTCAAGGGCGATGGGGTCCATCACAGGGCTTCATGGTCCCAATTCCTCTTAGTCTTTCCCTAAGAAGTAGTAGCTACTTCGTGAAGCTAGTTGAACTATGATAGTTTAGTTTCTCTTTTTACCAATTCAGCTTATCAGTTTTATTCCAAGTGAATGATTTTTTTAGTATTTAATCCTCTGTTCAAATAACTGGTTCTATGGTTTGGATTTCAAATACCCCCAAGGCCCATGTGTTAAATGAAGGCTTGATGTCCAGCTGGTGGTGCCATTGAAAGAAACTGTTAGGAGGTGGAGCTTAGTAGGAGCAAGTTAGGTCATCTCTGGTGTGCCCTTGAGGGGGCTATTGAGGTCCCAGCTCTTTCCTTTTTTTATTTTCTCACTTCCTGGTCACCAAGACATGAGCTGCTTCTATCTCCCTGTGTTCCCACTACGATGTTCTGATTTGCCATAGGTCAAAAAGTAATGGGATCTACCATCCATGGACTGAAATCTCCAAAACAGTGAAGCAAAATAAAACTTTCTTGCTGTTAAATCTATCAAAATAAGTGTTTTGTCACAGTGAAAGGAAGCTGTCTAATGCAGCTGGATTGGTTTCTGTCTTTTCATTAGACCATTACTGAAAAAGGAAAGAAGGAAGTATAGACATAAGGGAAGAAAGAAGGGACTAAAGGGAAGAATGATGATTATTAGTCTTCTGGATCCACGTCTTGGGCTTGTTTCTGAAATTCTCAGCTGCCAACCTGGCAAGAATTAGGCTGACTTGCCTCAGTCCTTTTGGTAGAAGTCTGAACATTCAGTGTATGATGCTTCTTTCCAAGCACCATAGCACATTACTATAGATTAGTTTATTAATGGTGGTACATGTCTTCTTTCCTCACAGAACTGGCTGCTCAAATATGTTTTCTTTAAGGTGATGGAAAATCACCAGGAATTCATTAAGGTGCTCTGGTGATGTTGATTGCTGTTATAATGATTATTACATTGTTGTATTAGGTTCTAGGTGTTAACGTTGTCTCTTTTATGGGAGACTGTTAATCAGCCACACACTTGCAGAATATATTAAGCCCAGGAGCTTAGTGGGGCCTTATTTCATGAGCTCACATGGAGATTAAGGGTTTTCCTTAACATAGAGCTCAAGAGCGAGGCTTCAATCAGCTCAGTTCACCTCACACTGATATGGGACCCCAAATCATTCACTCAAACATCTGACTCTTGGAATCTTCATCTCTGAAATAGAGGTAATAATAATGCCTGTTTATAGTTCATTGGCAAATTAAATAACAGATTTTAGTACATTACATTGTGGTACCCATTATCTTCCATAAACAGTGCCAGATGCTGTAAATTATCAGGCCCAAATACTCATTCCCAGCCTTTCCCCCTCATTCTTCTTAGAGCAGGTGTCCAGTGAAGTGAAATGTCGAGGATTCATCTTTGTGTGCCAGTGTCATCCTGAACCATGCTTGGCCCTCAAGTGCTTCATAGATGCTCACTAAAGAGGAATATATTGGTTGGCTCACAGGTTTTGAGATAATAAAGAATGGAGACTGAATCCATGACCCAATACTACATGAGATGTATTTAAAAATATGAGTGTTTAAATTTTAAAAAATGTATTACAAGAAGAGACATATGTTACTACTTATATCTGAATGTTCCTCCAAAGTCCATGTCCTCAAAGGTGAGGCTTTTTGGATTGTGGGAGTGGTACAATTGACTTACTGTTGTGGGGGTCCCAGGGAGAAGTGATGTGTCCCTGGGGGCTGGCCTAGAAGGTTGTGTCTCCTTCCTCAGCTCCATCCTCTGCTTCCTGGATGACATGAGGTGGGCAGCTCCCCTCCACCATGCTTCTCTGCCATGCTGCTTCTTCTGCAAAGCTGGCTGACCATGGACTGAATTGTGAGTGAAAATAAACCTCTCTTCTTTTAAATTGATGTTTTAGGTACTTTCCCATTGCTGGGACTAAATAATCATTACCCAGAACTTAAAGGAGGAAAGGTTTATTTTGCTCACAGTTATTAGAAGTTTCAGTTCATAGTCAGCTAGTTCCAAGGCAGGGTAGCATGACAGAGGGGCATGGGAGAGGAGAAAGAGCTCCTGTTGTGGCTTATTTAAATGTTCCCCCAAAGCCTCCATTCAGTCATGGAGGTGATAAAATCTAGCATCGGTGATTGGTTCATTGTCTAGTGCTCGGGTTGGTGGTGTGAGTGTTTCACCCACCCAGAGGTGGAGCCAGTGTATGGCAGGGAAGAAGGTTGGTCTTTCTCTGTTGCTTTCACTTTTGCTGTTTGCAGTGGCCATGAATGGCTCCCCTCCATGCCACACTGCCTCAGATCCAATTGAGTATGGAATGAAACCTCCAAGAACTGTAAGAAACAAACCTTTCCCTCCCTAACTTTGGGCATCAGGTATTTTGTCTCAACAACAAGTGACCAACTTTTTCCCATCAGGATTCACCTCCTAAATTTACACCTAGCTATAAACCCATCAGTGAATGAATATAGTATCACACACACGAGATCCTGTCACCCACCTCCCAAATCCCCACTTTGGAGCACATGAGGTTTGGGAGGAGATTTAGATGTAACTATAGCAGTTGTGCTTGTTAGGCAGTGTGTTTTAGAGGTGAGAAGAGTAATAAATACAACACGTTGCCACTGATGTCCCTCAAAATAGTCACTGTTTCACGAGTGTTGAGTTGTGCTGTGGGGTTGCCTTGATGTCCTGAATCTATACAGATATTTACCTTACATGGTCATTTTGACTTTGAGAAAGAGCCAGAAATTGTATACTGACAGATCTGGTGAACAAGTTGGATGAAGACACACTGCAATGTTTTTATTTGACAGAAATTTCTGCAAGCATTTCAGATTGATTCAGAACATCAAGGCAGACACAAAAAAATATTCTGAAAGAACTTCCAGAACTGCTTCAGAAAATGACAAGAAAGATGGGATAAGCACAGGAGAGTAATTCAACAAGGATTACTGTCAATGCATCTTTTCCTATGACAAATTTTGAAAAATTTTATTTAAATATTTTCACTGACCATAGCTCATATAAATTGGATGAGGTACTGATTTTTCATGGCTTTCATTTTCTTGTTTGTAAACAGAGACAATGACATCCATATTATTGGAGCAGGTTCTTAGATCTCAGGGAAGATCATTAAGTAAAACGCATATTCCAAAATGTGCCCCCCAGACACTCCCAATCAGTAGGTCTTGAATGGGCTCTGATGATTATACTATTGCAAACTCTAGTGGAATATGGGTGCCATACAGGTGCCCCAGAGAATACATTTTGAGAAATGTTGCATTTTTCAGTCATCATGAGACCTTAAGTAGCTGTGTATGCAGTGCACCTGGGTTTAGTTTAATTATATTTAACCCATGCTCTTAATCCATGGGAGGTCCTTTGTGGTGGGATATGTGCTGTTCAACGTCAAGAAGTTTGGACATGGACTTTAGACTTGCCAAAAGACAGCTCCAAAACATTAAACACACAGTTTAATTTTGCTAGGTTTTTTTTAAAAAAATGTGTATATCCAGGCTGGTAGGGAACTTTTAAAGACTATTAGACAAGAAACACCTGTGAAACAAGTATCTTTCAAGCGCTATGTTTTAAAATTTATGTTTATAATTTTACAACAAATCCTTCAGTCCATATTGTTAATCCTTAACAAGAAATTTTTTTCTGAACTAAGGAGAACTAGAATTAATTAGCCTAGGGGAATATCTAATCCACAAAGTCAGAGCATGAAAGGGACCTGGGTACCAATAATAAGCATGATCTATTAAATATCAGATATGGGGCCCAAGATTAGAGCAATGTGACTAGCTTGGGTCCCTGAACAGGCTGGGGACATTAAGGTTCTTTCTTTTTTTTTTTTTGGTACCGGGGATCAAACTCACATCCTTGTGCTTTCCAGGCAGGCGCTTACACCACTAAGCTAAACCTCCAGCCCAGGGACATTAAGTTCTTAGCCCTTGACCCTACCTAGCTAGGGTTCCTCTTGCCAAATGCTCCAGTCCAGTCTCCACTACTAACTCTCTTCTTCTTTTCCTTAATCAGGGTGGAGTCAGGGGTATTTCACAAACTTTCTGGTTGTCATGTCTACATTTCTCATCATGACAAGAGTCCATGGTTCCCAGATTAGACAGCAGGACTCTAAGCTGTGCCCTGCCAGCTTTCCGTCCTTGACAAATACTTGCAGTCTCTGATCTTTACTCTCATTACTTGGAAATGGTGCTAAGAAAATATCCTCTCTTGGCTAACATGGCAAGTGAATGAGAATAAGGAGTAGGGAAAATGGGCATTTATTAAACCCCTACTGTGTTCATGGCCCTTTGGCCATGTATTCACATAGGATTCGTGCTAAAGTGTATACCATGTCCCCATCCCAGTCTAAGTCTCTCACTCCACTTTCTGTGTAAGTATCATGAAAGCATGAATGTTTGACTCTTTTATTCTGTAAGTATCCCAACACCTATAGCATAGTAGATAGATACCCATGGTTTCTCTCATGGGGAGGAAGTGGAGTCTACTGGAATTAGAGACCCTGAGAATATTAGCAACCTGCCAGACTCACATGGCCTGGAAATGGCAGAGCAGGAACGCTGACCACACATACTTAAAGCATGTGTGTGGTTTAACTCCCCTGTGAGCAGGCACCATGACCTGCAGGGACCTAGGTGCTGAAGGCCTGATCCTGTCTGTTTTTCATTTCTGCTTTCTTCTTCGCTCTTTCAGACTTTACAGTCTCCTCATTAAAATGCAATTGCATGATTCATCAACATTATTGGAGAAAGCAGTTAGATACAATAAAGGGGGAAAATTAGTATTTGCAAAGACAAGAAGTATTGAGCTTTCCACCTCATCAAGGGGCTAAATGCACACATGTTAGCCATACGCCCTGACTGCCAGACACCCCTGGGAATGAGTTTGGGCTTTTTTTCTCATCTCTTTCTTCATTCAGTCTCTTATATGATCCATGATCTTTACATTTTGCCCACAGTCGTGAAAGCTAATGGCATCATTTTTATGCATGGACACGGGCCTGCCAGCTGACGGTGGTTAGCAATTCTTATTACAAATATATCTTCTAATTCCCGAGCTAGAATTGTAATGCTTTTCTATAGTGACACTGAACCAAAATATCGAAATTGCTGAAGCCTTTAAAGAAAGCAGCAGCAAAAGGTTGCAGAACGCCTTTTCTGTAGCGCTGCAGAGAAGCTCCCTGGAATACAGATGGAATGCCAGCGTGCGTTTCCTTGTCACCTCACATCACCCAGGAGCAACAAAGACTCCCAACCGCCAATACTTTTTGCAGGTCCCCTAAAGAGAAAGAGAGGGAGAGAGAAGAAGGAGGGAGGGAGGGAGGGAGGGAGAGAAGAGGGGAGAGAGGGAGGGAGGGAGGGAGAGAAAGAGAGAGGAAAGATCTTTGAAAAGAAACTTCTGCACTATCTGGACGAGAGGAAGCCTTTCTGCAATTTGGAAATGGAAGTGATGAAACAGGATGTATGTCAGATACAATCTTCAGGACTCCCTCTCTCTCTGTTTTTTATTTTTTTATCCAGCGCTGGTGATCAAACCCAGGGCCTTATTCATGCTAGGCAAACACTCTGCCACTGAACTACACCTCAGGCTCTCTTTTAGGCATTATCCTGTTTCCCTGGCCTAATTCACTTTTGCTCACCTTTTAAGACATTAGTGAAGAACCCACTGTATGCAGTCCCAATGGAAACACTCCTTCCCTCTTCCCTCCAGCCCCATTCTGCTGACAGTGATTTCCTTTGGTCTCCCACTGCCACCTATTCTTTTCTGTGTCACAGAAAATTAAGTGGAGGAAGTGAGAAACATCATGACTTTGAAGTTGTCATAGTCTTGTGTCCTGGGTATGTGGTTGATGATTTAGAGCAAGATATTTCACCTCCCAAAGTCTTGATTGTATCTAATAGGCTTAGTCTCATTCACTTTGTGGAATCTGTGGGTTAAAAGTATGGAGCTAGCATCCGAATGAGAGACAAGTGCTACTTGTCCTTGTGAAGCTGTATCGTGTGTTTTGGTGGCTGGCTATCTTAGAAGATGGCGATCCTTGAGGACCAGCAGCTGCTCTGCCTCCCTTCTGAACTCTTGTGTCTACTTACTGTTGTGTGCTGGCTTCTTCTTTAGGCAGGCTCTATCTCTATGGTTAAAAGATGGAAGATAGCAATCCGAAAGTAGAATCATATCCTTACGGCTAAGCATTCCACAGAGGGCAGAGTGGGGTGGAATGGAACAACCTAACTCCTCTGATCTGTACTCAGGGCCTCACCATCTGTAGTTGTGCTTTTCATGGTTCCATTTCTTTGTGGTCAATCCTGATCTTAAAACATTAAGTGAAAAATTCCAGCAATGAGCAATTAACAAATTTTAAATTGCCACCATTCTGAGGAGCATAATTAAATCTTACACTGTCACCTGGGAAGTGAGTCATCTCTTTGTTTAGCATCCAAGCTGTGTATACTACTTAACTGATGTTGTCATAACTGCATGGCCTAGGATGGGCCAAGCAGACAATCCTCCTTCTGAGACCTGTCAGAAGGTCAGTAGTGGCCTAATGGCATTGATGTCACTATATTCTATCACTAGGCATTGTATCATCTCACATCCTCACAAGAAGTGTGAGTGTATTACAATAAGACATTTTGAAAGAGACATAGAAGCATTCACCTAGATTTTATTATAGCATTCTGCTATAAATGGTCCAATTTTATTATTTATTGTTACTAATCTCTACCATACCTAATTTGTAAATTAAACTTTTTCATTGGTAGGACGGTAAATGAAAAAACATAACCTATTCTGGGTTTGGTGCTATCCATGGTTTCAGGCATCCTCTGGAGGTCTTGAAATGTAACCCCCAGGGATATGGATGAAATACTGTGCCAGTCTTCAGGGAGACAAGTCACACTTGGCTCATACTTGGGTTGCACTTGGGTCACCCTTCTACTGATGGCTCAGCCAGCACCAACTTCTCCAAGTGTCTTATATCTGCTCCACGTATCTTATATCTGCATGTTCTGAAGTGGAGTTGGCCAGTGTGTGCTATATCTCCCAAGTTTACACAAGGTAAGGGAGGGATGAGTGTCCCCCACAAGTGGACTGCTGACATCAATAAAAGGGGAAGATCTCTGGGAAGACAAAGCCAAGACATGTGCATTGCAAGGCCAAAAACTGCCTAATCAGTGAATAAACCAACAAAGGAATAAATGATGTTCATTTTGTGCGAAGAGCCCTGGGATGGGAATAGGCAGAAAGAAGTTCACGTCCCAGAGTCTTTACGAATGTGAGTGACTTTGAATATTTTAACCTTGCCTCTCTGGTTCTGGTGTCCCTCCTGGGCTACAGAACTTTCTGGTTGGATTAGAAGATCTCCAAGGTATTTGCCAACTTTACATATCTATTATCTCATCCTGCTGCTCATTAAGAAAAAAAATTGGACGTTAATTGAAACAGCTTTTTTCTCAGGCTCTGGAGAAACCCTATAGATATCTATAGGTTAAATAGAAGGGGCAGCAATGACAGGCTCAGGGGAGGAGAGTTTCAGGGAATGAAAAATAAGTAAGACTGGCTGTCCTACTTGGGATGGTGCTGCGTTTTCTTCAGGGAAGACTATGGACAAGAAGGGACAGTCTGCAAATTGATGGCAGCAAGAAGCGCTTGTCTAGCAGGGAAAATAACTGGGGCTGTTGGAGAAAAAAATAAGCAATGTACTGATCAACTTTCTGTTGCTGGGACAAAATTTCTCAGAAATATGACTTAAAGGAGGAAAGGTCTATTTTGGCTTACAGCTCTAGAGAGTTCAAATCATGGTTGGCTGGCTCCAAGACAGAAGTGTCATAGTGGAGACAAAGTAGCTCAACTCATGGCATCCAGGAAACAGGAAGCAGGGAAAGAGCCCAAGAGGAAGGGACCAAAGACCAGATGTAGTCTGCAAGGTCAGTGTCCTGGTGTTTCTCCATTTTTCAAGCCAATCAAGTATGCAACTAATCACTACAGGCAGGGAAAGCACATAATTTTTTTGCTACTGTTAAGGTTAAACTGTATTAGTATTAGGATCTGTTGACTAGGCAAGGAAGCAGAGGATCTGACCTTGGCTTGGATGGGTAAACAGGATGAAGTACAGAGAGCCCTAAGATTCCTTCTTGGCTTCTTGAAAAGGTGTGGGGAGAACATGCCATCATGGGCTTGCCTTGGGCCAGGGAGGGATCAAAATGAAGATGGAGATTCTTCCTCGGGTTACTTATATTCAATGGGCAAGTGAGAGTGAACAAAGGGGTTTTCGGCCTGAGCTTCCAGCCACGTGAGAGGAATTGTGGTATGAAGCACACAGCCCTGGATTCTCTCCTCTTCCTGCATCCCTCCACCTGCCTCCCCTCCTACTTCCCAGCACACTCTATGCAGGACCAGAATGCCACAAGAGGTAGGATTGGAGGATCTCAATAGTGCTGAACTTGAACAATAGACAGCTGTTCATAGGCCTAGCAGAGCAGGATGCCTAAAGGGATCAAAACCCTGGCAAGAGCTCTACCACTGAGCCAGACCAGCTGACAGTAGATAGTATTGAGGTCTGATAGGTGGATGAATGGGGAAGGCTAAATAAATAAATAGGAGACAGAGGGAGAGAAAGAGAGAGAGAGAGAGAGAGAGAGAGAGAGAGAGAGAGAGAGAGAGAGAGAGAGAGAATAGTGTTCTAAAAGTACAATCTGAGTTCCGAGACTGCCTGAGCAGTCATTGGCCCAAATTCTCTTTAGAAACATCACTTTCATCCAGTGTTCTGGGAAGCTCAAGGAGTCTGATTCATCAAGGCTGCAAAAAAACTCCCTTTTCTCCAGCAAATCAAACTAACCCTCAAATATTGGGTGTGTTTGTGTATATTTCCTGCAAGCTGAGACCCAGCTTTTGAAAAGTAATCAATTCAAATTGATTGGCAAAATCCAACCCACATTCTCTGGGCCAACTGGTAAAGTTCATTAAAAGCAGGCCTCTGGCAAGCCCAGCACTCCTCAGTGGTGTGGTAATCAGGACTTTATTATGCCAAGTGGCAGGATCTGCCCAAAGTGTCCTTGGCATGGATTTGTGGTGACTTGTCCATCTGCAGCAGCATTTTCTGTAAGTGAATAATTTGACCATGATGGAAAAAAAAAAATGAGGAGCTTTCTGAGCTTGGTGGTGGGAACTCAGAGAGAAGAGCAAGTACTTTGCCTGTGGTGGTGTGGAAATTCTATTCTCCTCTTCTTCCTCTTTCCTGCACAGTGCACACAGGCCACGGCAGAGATTTCTATTGGTGCCACCATTGGACAAGTCCTTTACCTCCAGGTAGGCCAAGGGACCACTTGGGAGCCCTGTAGCCCTTGGAAAGGGGGACAGACATCGCTGTCTTTTCCTTGGTTGTTTGCTTTTAGAGGTTTCAAAGGCTGAAGCCAGGAAGGTGTAAATTTCTTTCTGAATCTGCACAGAGCAGCAACTTCTGGAAATCATCAACTCTGGAAGCAATTGGCTCAGGGCCCCCTGCCTGAGCCGCTGTGCCAATTCAAAGGCAAAATTCTAATTTTAACTTATATTTATGGGGTGCCTGTTCTGTGCCAAACTCTGTGCTGGGCTGGTAATGTGAAGAGTTGCTTTCATATTCTTTGTAGCAACTGGTGGAGGTGAAGGTCAATAGTACTAGGATTTTAAAAGAAAGTTTGAATACTAAAATTTTTTTTTTGAAAATGCTTATGTGGATATTCTAAAGATTAGGCAAAAAAAGCATGAAGAGTGTGAGTATGTTAATCTGTGAGGCTAGGAAGGTGAGAGGTTTTAAATTTTCACTTTACATTGTAAACACCTTATTCACAAACTTAAAGGGTGGTTACTAAAGAAATTTTAAAAAGTAAAAGTAAGAAAGAAAAAATACCACCAATTAAATGTAATTAACATTTCTATTTTTATTCAAGGACCCTTGTTAGCATAGATAAATAGTGAGCTAGAATTTGGCTCAGATTTTGTAGTGGTTTTTGCTCTACCAATGTTTGTCAAGTTTGTTCTGCATAACCCTTGGTCCTAGGAGAATTTCTGTTAGAGAAAATGAAAGGACCCATGATCAAATGAGGTAAGGATGTAGTGGGTTCCAAGTGTTATATAACTGACAGTTCATCATTTATTTTATTCTTAAAGGTTCTGAGAAGTCCTGTAAATTTACACAAGGAAAGAACACTTTTTACCTCTAATTCCCTTAAATCTCACTAAATTTATGTTGAAAATACTGTACATGTTACCTGTGGCCCAAAGGTATGAGACATCTAGTTGGTAACAGGCGTACAAATAGCTCAGTGAGTCAGATGCATTCATAGTGTAAATTCCAGGAATTGGGAAACTTTGGCGGATCTTCTGGGGAAAGGGACTTTGGGACTGCATTTGGAAGAATGATAAAGGATTAATCAGATGAAGGTAAGTGGCTTGGCCTTCACTGGAGTCAACCTAGCTAAGGAATATGGGGCAGGCACCTGTGAGGCTGGTGCCTGAAGGTGTAGGATGGAACTGAGTCAGAGAAAAGCTTGAGTGGTGCATGGGATTCAAATTCTAAGAGAATGATGTAAATAAATGCACATATGAAAAAGTCCCTCCCTCCGAAGCATGGGAGAATGGAGCATTTGAGGGAAATAATGAGAATCCAACTAGAGACAACTACTCCAGTGTGGGTTACCTGTACACTTACAATGTGGCACTGAGACATCCCTGGGAGGGGACACATCTGTAGTGAGGACAGTCTGCTCAGACATGAAGTACCTGGAAGTAAGTTTCAGGTACCCTTTCATGTCTCTGTTCTAACCAGCTGTAGAACAGAAGAGTACAGCCTCGGTTCTACATCATGTTCTTTCCACCAAGACAGAGCACTTAAATGCATAACTAAAGATGACTGGGTAGCTACACCTTTGGAAGTTTTCTCCCATATATTTAGTTAAAGTCTGTTATGGTTTATGACTGAAATGTCCCCCCAAAGCCTCATGGATGTAGGGTCTTATCAGAACAGGCACATCGCTAGGTGTGTAATCTGGAAGTGCATATTCTTATTCTTGGAACTATTTCCTAGCTATCTTAGAGTGAGCATCTTACTTCCACTATGCCCTTTTATCTTGTCATTTTTGCCTTGGTGCCAGACCACCATGGACTGAATCTCCCCAAACCATGAGCCAAATAAGCCTCTCTTCCTTTAAACTGTGGGTGTTGAGTATTTTGTCCCAGCAAAAACATTTTTTTGAAATAAAAGCTCAAAAGTCACCATGACAAGATCTGAGCAGTGTGGATGATCCACACTGGATGCAGATAGCAAGGGGAATAGTCTCTGTGGGGAATTTAACACCAACAACACCCTACAACATAACACAACACAACACAACACAACAAAATGTTCTCACCTCGGAAATGGTTTGAATATCCAGCCACCAAGCTACTTGACTAATTCAAATCAGTGTGATCTATGGGCCTTCTATTTCACTGGTCTTAGTAGTAGTGGCTTCTCTGAGCAGTCCACTAGGTGTGGATTTGGGAGCTTTGAGCTGCTGTCTCAAGAATGTTTTTAACATCCTCATGACACTCTCTTTCAGCACCTAGCGCTGGCCTGGGTCTTCAGACTCCAGAATGAATTGCTTTACAGAGTGAAGAGAGTATCCTACTTCGACCAGCAAATCTTCCTTGTATCCCTGACTGGGCCTCTGGCCAGTGGAAAGCCTTTCTTTGCCACAGGAAACATACTCCTGGGCCCTAAATTAACCTCCTAAATCAAGCAAGTGCTGCTTAAAGGAGCCTGAAATGTTTTGCCTTCCTCTGGGTGCTGGGTCAGAACCTCAGGGTACTGAATAAAGCTTCACAATGAATGCAGGGGGATTAGAGGAGCAATTGAGGGCGATCCTTCCATTGGATATCTTTGATGGTACTTCCAGGATGAGGGAAGGGCAAGGCAGCTTACCCAGAGCAGACAAGATCTCTCTTAGAAAGAACTTCCAAGGCCTGGCTATAAACTGTGATCTGCTCGGTCAGTGTGAAGCAGCAGTCGTGGTATCCTTGGCAGTACTTGCAGCTGGAGTCTCATGGTTTTCTTCCTGAACTCTCTTAAGCAGGGTTTTGGGTGGGGATAGTGATGGGGTGAGGGTGGGCAAGGACACCTGGACACCTACCTGCTCCTCCTGGACTGACATTGCTTTTGTGAGAAAGGCTCCTCTCCATTCTAGGTACTGTTCTGACTTGAGGCTGTGGCTCCTGAGCAGCCTCCACATCTCACGTAGGCCCAGGTGAGAGACAGGATCCACAACAATTGCAAGTCAGGTTTGTGATGCTGTAACAAATGCCTGAGATAGTCAATTTATAAAAACAAAGGGTGTAGTTTGGCTTATAGCTTTGGAGGTTCTAGTTCACAACTGGGTAGATCTACTTAGCTTTGGGTCTCTGGTGGGGAATAGAGAATAGCACAGCATTATAGGAGGATATGACACAACAAAATCATTGACTTTATGACTGAGATTCAAACAAAAAAGAAAAAAAAGAAAAGAAAAGAAAAGAAAAAGAAGAGTGAGGGCCTATGTCTCAATATCTCTTTCAGGGGCACAACACAATGACCACAAGACCACTCACTAGGCCTCTCTTAAAACTTCTTTCTCCCCCATCCCCGTAAGGCCAAGCTGGGGGCTAAAGCATTAACACAGGGTCCATAGGAAACATTTCAAACTGTAGCAAGTTGTTACCTGCCGATGGACTTTGCCTTTTATAAGAGAAAATGATGATTGGTTCAGCTTGCCTGGCGATATGCTTTTTAGCACCTCATCCCATTCAAGTCATTCAAGGCTGCAGGCCCCATCCCCTTCTTCAACTCCATACTAATTACATCTGTTTAACCACAGCAACCCTTGGGTGAGAATGGGATCTCATTTTTGCTGAAATGTTCGTGTCCTGATCATCAGTGAATACAGATATTCTCTGATGCACATTGGTTTCTGGATCTGTAAATTGCTAGTACAGTCCTTAAAGTTTTATTCTGGTAGTGTACTTATTGATCTGTAAACATTTTAATATGTTCTCATCATTAATTTTTGGATGCCTATAAATTTTGAAAATGTTGTTCACCTAACTTTGTAATCTATTATTTTGCTCTTTCTTTTCACAATATTTGTGTTTGGAAAGTTCTGATTTTACCCAGAATTATAAATATATTTCCCTCTGCTAGTTATTCATATATTTATTTGCTTAATATTTGACACTTCAATAATTCTAGGATCCATTTTTATAAGTGGTGTTGGGTAGGAACTAGGTAGAAATCTACTCAGTTACATCAGATAATTAGTAAGTTGCTTTGTGTCATTGCTCAACTGATTTGAAATGCACACACGATCATGGAGCATACTCTGAGTTTTTGTACACATATATGTAGGTATGAATAACATACGTACAACTACACATCTCTATATCTGGATTTTATCCACATCATTTTAATGGAAGCATATATGAAGGGAGGGTAAAGGGGATATTGTGAGCCTGGTGCCATATTTGAGAACTTTGTATTGATTAAGAGCAGTGTAATAAACTTTTTCTAAGACTATACTGCTTAGAACATATGTTATTATGTTAAAGTTCTAGGCTGCCCACTGCTGGGCAACATTTGAGGGACAAGAGATGGTAGAAAGGAATTTTTTTTAAGGACTGGCAATCTTGAGAAGGATGGGACTACTTATTTAAATGCCATCTTGGGGAGCTTGGGGGTACAAAGAATATTGATAGGGAAGGGAAAGAGGTATAGGAGACCATGGGGAAAAAGGCTACATGCCGACTGGGTCTGCTCACCCTGGTACCCACATCCTTTTATTCTTCTTTCCCGGAACATGAGGGCATTGTGGTGGATTTCAACCTGTCGGGGCTGGCTCCTACAGTAATCATAGTTAGTTACATTCACAGAACTAAAGACTAAGGAAGGGTTTAGCAGTTAACACCATAACCATCTAGGTGATGTTTCTGTTCTGGGAAAGGATTATGGAGGGCTAATGACCTTGCAAAACTCTGCCAAGGACAGCTCGTCAGAAGAGCTGTTTAGTTACATGTACCAAACAAATGCTACTTTCTGGGTGTCACCTGGGGTTCTTGCTTCTGTGTAATCTTACTGTGTAGTGAATGGATAGAGAGAACATTTTCAAAGCTGAGAGACTTATGGGTAACTAAATTAACATCTATGATCCTGGACTGTATCTTAGAACAGTGAAACACAAGTACCAATACTGTTCAAATACATCCTGTGGTTTAGTTAACAGTATTGCACCAATGTTAGTGCCTTTGTTGTGAAAAATCTACCATGATTGTGGGAGGTGACCGTGTTAGGGAAAGCTGAAAGAAGGCTCTGTGGGAAGCCCTCGTGCTATTTTTGCAAATTCTTAGTCAATCGAAAATTATTGAAAGATAAAAAATATCTTATTGAAACATTTATAAATTAGCACACAAAGTGAGTGCTACAAAGATAGGCGGTGGTGAACTCCTCTGGGGCAGCATGTGAATACGTATCAGGAGGGGAAGCATTTGAAGTGAGTGGCTTCAGCGAGTCTCCACCCCAACTCAGTTTTCTTTCCTTAACATCGAAGAATGAGGACACGACCATATGATCTCAGAAGCCCCTTGGCTTCAGAGGTAGGGTTATTCGTTCTGTTTGGAAGTTCCCAGAATCAAAATTCTTCATGCGTCTGCAAATTTCACACTCAATGGATGCCTAATGAATTCTGCCTCCAAGCAGGCATCAGTCATCAAGTTACAAGGCTGAAAGAGCAGGAGTTTAAAGCAGAAGAAAAGAGTTTAAATTGTAGGTCAACAAACTGGCCAGCTGCTGTCCTTTGGTACTTGATTTCCTGGAGTCTCAGTTTGTTCATCTGTAAAATGGAGATTAAAAATTGGTTACTACCAGGGTTGCTGTGACCACTGAATGTGGAAATGTGTACAAAAAATCTTCCTCTCAGAGCCTGGCATGTTGTCAGTGCTCAATGAACACAATTCCTTTGCTTCCTTCTCCTGCCCTTGTTGAATTTTAGCTCCCATTCAGATAAAATCAGCCATGCAGTAATCCTGGTTAAGAGCCAAAATTTCATTTAGAGTTCCACGTTGTCATCTTCCAAACTGTCATACTGCTCAGTGCTTATGTATCTTTCCCAGTGCTGGGGACAATAAAACAGGCAAGATGCTCTTGCAGTAATGTGAAATGTGATTTTTTCCCCCAGGATGATATTGCATGGGGAGGATATCTGATTGGAAAAGAATTTTTAGTAGGCTCACTGTCATAAATCAGAACAACAAGAAGTAAGACTAGCAAGACTTGAGCAGTATACCAGCAGTGCCAAATTTCTTACACAGCAGGTCCTCAGTCCTGGTAGAGGGTTCAAGATCAAACCCATTCTGGGTAAAGGGGGGGCTTTGGCAAGGCCTCCAGACCCTATTGCCTGGGAGAGAGGCACTATATCCAGTCTGCAAAAGCATCTCCTGGAGCTGTGGCATGTGCCCGTTCCAGGGGGTGCTAGGAGGCACCAAAGCTGCATTGTGGCTCCCCTGAGTACAAACCGAGACTGAGGTATTTAATCCCCATAGGTTCGTGGTCTCTGCCTGTGAAATGGGCACATTAGACAAATCACTGGAATCAATGCTATATAAGTTGTTAAGTGAACTTTCAGTAAAATTAGACTGCATAGACAGTATGGCTCGAGTCAAATTCTGAGAAAGGAGCAATTCAGAGAACCCAGGGGTTTAACTACCTTCTTCTCAGGCCAAGTGCGCTGCAAAGGGGTATGGATTTTATGATTTTGTTTTATAACTTGTCTATACCTCATGGATAGTATAAAGTATTACATTATTTAGAAAAATTGAAGGCAATCACTTTGAAAGCAAGTTAATGTTAAATTTATTGAATGGGGGAAAAAAAATCCCACACATTATCAACCAGCAGATGAAGACAGTAAAAAGACAATGAAATTTTTGCAGAATCAAGCTCCCAAACCTACCCCATTCATACCCAGGGGTATCAGGTCATATCCGGGACTCCTGTGTCCATTTCTTTCTTCTACCATTACATAGCCTGTCCTTCATCTTTCTGTCCTTTTCCCAGTCTGTTCCTGTAACACTGGCCTGGAGTAGCTGTGAAATTTCCTTTCACAGGAAGTTCATTGTCTGATTTATTTTCCCCCTTAATTTTTGCATCTAAGAAGGAACAACACATCATCTCCTCTAACCTTCTTTCGGCCCTCAAGACTTCCAAATTACCTCTTTCTCTGCTCTTTGTTCCTGTTTTATATGGTTTGTTATTTAACACCAGTCACTTAACACATGCTTAACTAGTTCTCTCCTCCCTTAACATACTTAGGCTCAGTTTTTTCATCCCTAAAGTGAAGACAGTTCCTATGGCACAGGGTGTTGTGACAATTTGAGGAGAAGGTAAATGTGCTCACACCCAGCATTGGGATCAGAATAGAGGAGACAAGTAGACGGACTCTAGTTCCAGGCTACCTTGGCTCTGTGGCCTAAGAAGGCCATCTTGCCAGTGAGGACTTCAGTATCCCAGCCAGTGTACACATCCTATGGTCCATGTGTGAAGCTGAGAGTGGAAATGGAAGAGGAAGCTTTGTGCAGGTGAAGCACATCACTGGGGTTCCAGTGCAGGTTGTGACAGTCCCCAATGTTGGAGCATCTGTCCCTCTAGCTTTTGTATGGCCGGGTGCCCCTCGTGGGTTCTGCAGTTATGGACTGCAAGGGTGGCAGTGTCAAGAAGCTTAGCTTCAGCCAATCCACATTCATTTGCCTTTTTTCTTGCTTGCTGTGTGGCTTCCAGGCAATGGCTGAGATCATGGACCTGGAAGCCGACTAGACATAAGTGCGCTCTGCGGGACCTGTCGTCTGTGGACCAGGGGTCACAGGAAGTCATGGCCTCTTTCTCTTGCTTCCTCTCAGAGCCAAGGGCAGCTCCTCTGACTCCTATTGCTGGTCCCCTGGTCCCTGCGGCTGGATAATTTTCTGTACATCACGGCTGTGACACTTGACATGACTTGCAACATATGGAAATCAGCTTCTGCCTGCCTGTAGAGTGCTTTTCAGTTTCCTGGCCCCGGAAGGTGTCTGAATGCAGACAGGTCTTTCTCTGGCCCCTGAGAACAGATTGTGTTCACAGCACAGGTCTCAAGTAGCTTGTCAGGCTCAGCAAAGGGAGGGCAGCAAGGAGTTATGGCTTGAGAACTGAGGAAGCAGAAGATTCACAAGGTGTCCTCAGGGTGAGATGGAGCCAGCCACCCTTTCAACCCTCGGATTACTGTCTGCATCACTCCTTGCTAATTAGGCTGCCTTCCTGGTGGCTTGTCAGAGTCTTCTGATCTATTTGTTCCACCTGGACCAAGTTTTTGCTGTATAACCTTGGACAAGTGACCTACTCACCCCTAACTACCATGCTATCAGCTGCAAAAAAGGAGGAACTACTGCCTCACTAAGTTTTTAGGGAGATGAGAGCTGGTGCATGCTTTAGGGGAGGAAAAATCATTTTTTCCTTAACTCTCCTAACAAAAGATAGATTAACCAGGGAAAAACAAACATATTTAATAACACATATACCTGGGAGATAATGAAGTGAATAGATATTGAGTAGGTCTCAAAATGTTGTCTAAGACAGCTTTAATATCATCATTTTGTGTAATAAACAAAGAAATGTGGAAGAAAGGTCAAATGAAACAAAAGATGGTCAGGGAAAGTACCACTGAAGAAACTGGTTTGCTGTGCAGATTTAAGTGGTGTCTTTGGCATTTTACAAATAAAAACATAAATTTTTCTTACAAAAGAGTAACTTCTCAGGGCTTCTCATGTGTCTGCAGTGTCTCAAAATAACAGCACAAAATATTTTGGATGCCAAAGAGATATGTTTGGAGGCGGCATATTTTGCTCACCTGCAGTCATATTTTGGGGTAGCATCTTGAACCCCATTAATGTGAAATTCCTAGAAGGCTACTGTAGACCCAGAATATTGGAGCTGTCGCTTTGGAATGTTGTTGCATCTCCAGCACATACTACCTGCTTTTGGGGGCACAGTGTAGACACTTGATGACTTTTAGTACAAATTCTAAAATCTTAAAATGGGTAGCTGGATGGAGCAGTAATCTGGAGCTAAAATCTCTGCTCTTTTACAATTTGAGATTCATTTTCTCATTTTTAAGCTTCATAACATTAAAGGCATTCATTTCCCACCCCTCTCATCGCTGAGGTAATACCGCATCTGTTTGCTGAGTGAGCTCTTGAAGGCAGTATCTCCTTCCTTTCTCATCTCACTGGCGACTCATCGCGCACTCACCCACCTGCTCCGTGGGGCCTGGCTCTTTTGCAGAGTGCAAGGCAGGGAGCCTAATAATCAGCCGTCAAGGCTGTGATCTTGCCTCTGATATGTGAGGTCAGCACACACTTTGCATATTTAAAACGTGTTTTTCTGAACTTGATGCTCATAATGAAAGCAGAAGCAAATCACACCCTCATTAGTTTCAAAGAGAAATACGTATGTTTGTTTTTTTGCCCTTTTTTCTTTTCTTGCATCGGCAGGAGATTTAGTTTTGCTTAAAGGAAACACAGATGATGCTAATGAGACCGCAGTGTCTTAATTTGCATATTAGATGAGATAAATATTGAGCTAATTAACACCTAGGATGAATTTTTCTTGCTTAGTACGATTGTTTTGTGGTGATAGTAGTTCCCTGCTACTTACCTAAGGGCAGAACGATTTGAATGAAGACTTATTTCCCTACAAATACTTTAGGTCCATCAAAAATCCCTCTCAGAAAATACTATCCAAGGTACTTATTTCATTTTATTTTGTTTGAAATTTTTTACATTCTGGGGATTGAACCTAGGACCTTATGCATGCTAGGCAAATACGCTTCTACTGAGCTACATTCCTGGGACATTTTTATTTATTTTCTGATAGGGTCTCATTAAATTGCCTAGGTGACCTTAAGCTGTGACCCTCCTGTCTCAGTCTCCTAATTAGTAGGATTCTTATTTTAATTTATTATAAATTATGAATGTTCTGAGATCAGACCTGCCAAGTGACACCAACAGAAGATCTACAGACAAAGCAAATTAGAATGTGGGGTTGGACTGGAGGTGCTGTTCCTTCTGGGGTTCTTGAATAGAGTCCAGAAAGGATAGTCTAGTATGGAACAGGACCTGTTGGATAATGCTAAAAAAATGTATTCAATGATACTTGTTCAATCTCAGTAAAGCAAACTTTAGTCAGCACCATCATGATAGCCACAGAGGCCACTGCAGTGGGGGAAAAAGATTGGGTTCAACTCTGAAGACAGCTCTGGCAAGGAAGAATTTATAGCCAAGTAGACAGCGGATGGAAGTTACTGCTTTAGTCAGCTTTCCTCTTCTGTGGCAAGATACTTCAGGCTGGTCTACATAAAAGAACAAAGGTTTATTTTAGCTTGTGGTTTTAGTAATTAGAAACAATGGAGCTGAGGGAGTCACTCATGTCCCTCTGTTTACTTCTAAACAATACTCTTACAACTTGTGTCTACTTGTTTCCCCAGAGCCTCATGCAGTCCGTGGTGGGGCTTTACCACAGGTGTGTGCCGCTGGATTGATTCATGGTTCAATGCTAGGATCAAGGGCACTAGGATTAAGGGTGTGAGTGCTACCCACCCTCAGTAGCCTGGTTAAAATATAAGGGATAGTTGTGGTCATTCCTTGTTGTTTTGCTACCTTCTGCCCACCGTGAACTGTTTCGTCTCTGCAGTGCCACTCTGCCTTGTAGGCCACCGAGTATGGACTAATAGCCATCACCCTACTCCCACCTCATTATAGGTTCACCCATATGTACTATATGTCATACATATAACTAAGATCAAAGTGAATTCTGGGACAGCATGCCTGCTGAAAGCCTCTCAAGTGACGCAGCACCCTAGCAATCATCTTTGTCAATTTTACCTGGAGATTCAATTGGAAGCCCCCAAATGGAGGTCTCTGGCCTTTAAATTCCAAAAGCCTGATTGATTTGGGCTTATTTATTGCTCTGTTGCTATTGCTACTTTTGTGTGCAGTGATTTTCTCTTATCCTAGAACCTTTCCTAGTCTATGTTATTTCTTTTTTGGTACAGCCTTGCCCTGAGCACAACTTCGTGTGATCTTCAACAAGTGTGGCTGCTTACTACTTACTCCTAGGTGTATAGTTGGCAGTTTTTTCCTTGTTATAGGCAAGAACCCGGACTATTACATTGGCTCATTCCATGGCAACAGTTTCAGAGGTTTTGGTTCATGACTGGCCTAGTGGCTTTTGGGTGGGGCAAGAATTTATAGTGGAGGTATTGTGTGGCTGAGGATGCTGCTCACCTCGTGGTATGGTAGCCTGCCAGGAAGCAAAAAGGACACAGAGAGAGAGAGAGGGAGAAAGAGAGAGAGAGAGAGAGAGAGAGAGAGAGAGAGAGAGAGAGAGAGAGACAGAATGTTTATTTTTTATAATAAATCCTGTTCCTCCAAATCATCAAGCCAGAAATCCATCAGTGGATTAATTCACTCATGAGGTCAAGGTCCTCATCAATGGCCCATTACCTTCCAAAGGCACTGCCCCTGAACACTGTTGCAATGGGTACCAGGCTTTCAATACAAGAGTTTTGGGGTGGGCATTAAGGATCTAAATCATAACAATTACTGACTGGGGCATTAGTGGCTAAGATCACCAAACATGATTCTGATTGAAATCAGGCCGGAGTGATGAGACATCATCAGTGAAGAGAAACCTGATCAGATATAGAAGGAGATTATGTACGACGCGTAAAGGGCTCTTGCCAGTTGATTCAGGAGAAGTTTTTGTTTTGTTTTTTGTGTTTTGCTAAAACTAGATTTCATAAGAAAATGTACAGGTGGGAATAAAGAGAGGATTCAGGAATCTGGATAACATTTGGCCAAGCCAGGGCTGGGGATTTAGCTCAGTGGCAAAAGCGCCTGTCTTGCAAGCACATGGTCATGAGTTCAATCCCTGGTACTGATTAAAAAAAAACCAAAAAACAAAAAAACCTTAATGTGCCAGGGATTTAGCTCAGTGGCATAAGCGCCCTGCCTGGCAAGTGCAAGGTCATGAGTTCAATTCCCGGTACCGCAAAAACAAAAAACAAAAAACAAAAAAAAAACATTTGGCCAAGCCAACGATTTTATCAATAGTGTACCAAAACTAGTGCAAAATGAAACTATAGGGCCCCCTTTTCAAAAGCTTAATCAAAAGTTAAATTCAGTTAACTTCAAAACAGTGATAGTGGAACATTGCTATGGTTTATAGCTAGATATTACCCTGTATTGTAACCTAAACAATGAATATTGTAATCCAAGCATTGGAGTCCCTTTTCCAGTCCTCCTCAAAACCCAGAAAGTTATATTTGTAATCCCACTGAAACATTATAGGAATCTAGGCAGGTTAATTCCAGTCTACCTTCTTCAATGCAACTCACAGAGAGAGTAAAAAGACACCGAGACATACTCAAAGTTAAGGGCTGCCAAGATTCAAGTGAGGATATGTGGACAAAGGCCTTGATTCAAGGCCTCTCCCAGAGTTTATTATCTTGTAAAGAAGCTCAGAGTGGTTCAAGGATGAATGTCAGTGAGGATGGTGGGAACCATGTGAGCAACCTGAGCTGGCTACACAAGTAAGGAGAAAAGCATCCTTGCAAAATGCAGGAAGAATAATCCCACAGAAAGATCAGTCTGCATAAATTAATTAAGGTAATATTTGACTTGTATGAGAAATCTGTTGCCTCAGTTTCTGTTATGTAAACTTGTGTGCCCCGGTGAGTCAAAGGCTCCTACTTTGAGGCTCATACCCAGCTGACATTCCTGGAGCTGACTGGCTCTGCCATCCCTTTGTGCTTCAGTCTTTTGCAGAGAGCACTATGGGAGGAAACAAGAAGCTGTCAGTTGGCCTAAAAGTTTACAGAATAGTACCTTAGCTTGTCTTCTTTGCATCACTTAGAGCCAGTTGAATGGAGGAGGGAATACCATAGCTCACTCTGTAAATAACAGTATATGGAAATAAGATTCAATAACTAATGTTGCAGCAATTGTTCTGCACTAAGATGAGTCACTCACATTATCTCCTACACTCCTGCAGCCTTATGTGTCCATCACTGGTGGTGTGTGATAATGGGATTAAGGATATGATGTTGGGATTACTGGTGCAATATAGGAGTAAGGGTGTCCCACACTGGGTGTGAATGCTACCTGGGTAGACTACAAGGGATGAAAACAGGAATGCCGCCCTCACTTACTGCTTGCTACTTCACTGCCTTGCTCCCTCTCTGCCTTCTGCCAGCCATGAAATATTTCTTCTCTGAGATGCCCCTCTACCATGCCACCCTGGCTTAGAGCCAGCCGACTATGAACTGAACCTTTATAAACTGTAAGCCAACATTAAACTTTCCTCATTTAACTTAGGGTTTTGGGTGTACTATCTCAGCCATGAGCAAAGTAAGACAAACATTAAACCAAGTTTGGAGCTCTTGTGGGCAGGGCTCTGTTTGTCTGCAAAGGCTATGTGAACGTAACCCTGAACCTGACTAGTGCAGTGTGAGCTTCATAGAGAGAAAAGAAGAAACAATTTTAAAAGAAAGTAATAGTTCCTGTCTAGTTCATTTTCATGAACTAAATGAATGTAAGTGAATTTAAATGAAATGACACGAACAAACCAGGCTTGCTGTGGCTCCACTGCCAGCTCTCCCTCTCCTCCCAAGCCAGGGAGCAAGGTCTGTTTGCACTTGTGGTTTTGCTCACCAGGGCACTCAATTCCCTTTTCTCCTCCCACACTCAGAATTACTTCCCTACCTTCAACTGTGCTTGCTCAACTTTCAACTTCCTAGTGTTAAGCTTTGCTCTGCCTTTTGTATTTTAATTGCTTTCTATCTTGCTTTTAATGAGCAATCAGGGCTATTTCTTTATGGAGGACCTGCTGGCAAATCTCAAGCGGAGTGTGTGGATATGAGAAAGGAACAGGTGAATTCACATGTTATGGCTCGATTAGCATGGGGAGGCCCAGAATAGCCATCTATCTAAGGGAAAATGTCCACTTAACTTGCAGCCTTAATTCAAAAGAAATGTCAAGTGCTTGACTAAATGCTCTGTGGCAATTGAAGAGACGATTGGGAGGAAGATTAGACAAAATAACTGAGACTAGAGTCACTGCAGGGAAATTAGCTTATGTAGGTGTACGCATCTGCGTGTGTGGGTGTGTGTACGTGTCTGGCATTGCCCATCAGAACTAAGTACCAAGCAACAAGTAGGCAGGAAACACAGATAGGTAGTATTAGTGATGAAATTAGAAGAAAGCATAAACTAATCATTATGGAATAAGGAGCTGTATTAGTGCAGAGCACACTACATTGTAGAATTCCCTAAATGAAAAGGTCCTTTTTGACCCAAATCTTGTTTCCTTTGGTTGATTTGTAATGATGTTGCCAGCAGGATGCTTGTTTCTTCGAATTTCTATATTTTTGCACAACCACCCTGGTGCCCCACACTCAGTTTGTTGCCAATACTTGCATGTTGATTGACTGACAGTCTTCAGGAGCCATGCAATGAATTTTCTCCCTGAAGGATGAGAAATTGCATGCCTTCAATTAGTGCTTTTCCTCTCAACTGGAGTGCTTCAGCGTGACAAAGGCATCCGATTACAAAGGGATGTGAGGAATTGTCCTGGTGCTACCACAGATGTCACACATGTCCCAAGCTCTCAGAGACAGCTGAGCTCAATGATAGCAAACATAGCTATGTGCCTGTGCTGTTTTTATGGGGTTCCCTCGTGCCCTGAAGGGCAAACTTTCTGATTTAGGGCTGTAACAGCTAATGCCCCAAATGGCCAATTTGAGGAGTTAGGTCAAATTGAGCAAGTATTTTGTCTGAGTTAATTAAAAAAAAAAGCTCGAATCATCAAAGTGGCAATTATAACACTTTACAAATGAAAGCTCCCTATTTTTACCATCATAAAACTAAGAAAAAATAACTTTCTTTTTTCAGAAGAGAAGACTGAATATTTAGAAGTCTGAATTGTCCATTTATGTCAACTGCAAATGTGGGTGAGTGAACACGTCACAGGCATTTGTGTGAGGGCTTGGTTGTTCCCACTGTGGCCCACTCCTTGTCAGTCTGAGCATGTTTATCCCAGACAAATGCATCTCAGAGGCAACCAGGAACTGTTATTGTCTGTTTTCTTGGGAGGTCATCACAAAATACTCCAGACTGGGCAGTTTGAACAGCAAAAATGTAATGTCTCTTGGTGGCTGGAAATTGGAGATCAAGGTTTGATCATGGTTGATTTTTTTTAAGGTCTCTCTCTTTGGTTTGAATGTGACTTCTCAGTGTGTCCTCACATGATTGTGCCTCATTCTATAGAAATCTGTGTCCTAATCTCAGAAGTACATCCATAAGATTGGATAAGGGTATATCAACAAGCTTATTTGACTTAATTACCTCTTTGAAGGCCGTATTTCTGAATACAGCCACATTCTGAGGTACTGAGGTGTGGGAGGCAACTCTAGTGACTCTCCTTACATATAAAACAATTATTGTGACTTTGATTGATTTGGAGATTTATTTTTTAAACTGATATGTAAAGGGCTGGCTAGGGTATTTTTTTTAATTGGCTCTAAGCATTGTATAGAAGGCTAGCTGAGGTGTTAAAATGTAATCTCTAAAGCCAACAGACAGTCTTGTTTTTTCACATAATATTTTCCATATAGGATATATACAGGATATGAGCATGGCGAGATGTTAGAGCCAATAGCTCCAAAAATGTCAACTGGGTACAAGCTAAAGTTATATCCTCAAGATAAAGAGGATATAACTCCCCAGGGCACAAGAGTTTATATGTCAAAAACCAAAGCCTCCTAAAACAATTCCATTGCTACCTTAGATTATATAAATTGATCCTTCTACATATCTTTATCTCTACAATTTACGGAGATGGCATTCTTTTTCTTTTATTTAAAAAGAAAAAAAAACTGGAAAAAGGTAGAAATATTACAGAATTTCAAGAAAAGAAGATAAACAGTAAGAAATCACTAGTTGATAAATTACATATTGTTCTTTTAGAAATAGTTATTCAAGTTACAGAATTAAAGCACACAAAGTGGACACTCAAGCAGTGAGAGTACAAACAGATCTGTTCAACAATCCAAAAAAATCTAGGAATATGGTTATCAATCCCACACACCTAAACATACATGCAGCTATATCTTTTATAGCGCTTCCTATTTCCTCTTTTTTTACAATAGCAATTATACATTTTTAAAATGTTATTTAAAGAGAAGAAAAAAAAGCAAAACAGAAAAAAGGGTAGCAACAATACAGAATTCTCAAAGAAAGAAAGAAAAAGGAGAATGAGAAAAAGCCCCACTAAGAAATCAGTAATTTATAAATTGCGTACTGTCATCCTGGATGTAGTTGTTCAAGTTACAAAGTTAAAGGGTAAATAGTAAATCTTCAGTCAGACTACAAACAGTTCTGCTCAAAGATCCAACAAAGATTCAGCAATATGCTCATCTATTTTACACACTCAAACATAGATGCAGTTATATCCCTTAGAGCACTTTCTTTTCCTCTCTTTTTTACAATAGCAATTAAACATTTTGGTTTTATTACTCTTGTAGTTCTTATTTACTTTTTACACTAGAGTCACAATATGATATTTATAAATATGATTCTTATTTATTTCACTAATGAGGATAGTCTCAGGTTGTCTCCATTTACCTATGAAGGCCTCAAGATCATCCTTTTTTATAGCTGAGTAATATTCCATTGTATAAAAATGCCACATCTTTTTCATCCACTCTGTAAGAGATGCCAATCTTACACCTGGCCAGCCAGCTCAAGTTACTCATGTAATTCCATCCTCACCGTCACTCATCCCTGAGCCATGCCCCCTTCTCACAAGATAATAAATTCTGGAAGAGGCCTAAGATCAAGGCCTTTGTCCACATGTCCTCATGGGGATTAGACTTAAGACCCCTTGGCTGCCCTAAACTTAAAATATGTCTTGGTGTCTTTACTCTCTCTGTGGATTGCATTAGTGGTAGATTAAAATAAACTTGCTGGGATTCCAATAACATTTCAATGGGATTACAAATATATCTTTTTGGGGAAAAAAAGTGATGAAGACTAAAAAGAAGGTTCCAATATTTGGGTAACTGCATACAGTATTTGAGATTGCAATACTAAGGATTAAGGAATTTAGTGTATGAATTTAACCCATAACAATGATGATGCAGCCAGTAATCTCAGAACTCTAGGAGGTAGAAGCAAGAAGATTGAGAGAATCCAGCCTGGGTGATTTGGTGATTTACTAAGACCCTGTCTCAAATTAAGAAAGAAAAAAATTTAGAAGGATTGGGGATGTAACTCAGTGAGAATGCCCTTGGTTCAGTCCTTGGTGCCACCAAACCAAACCAATCTGAACCAAATCAAAACGAACCTAAATGAACCAAACCAAACCAAACAGAATCATTTCAGTCTGCATTTCCAAGTGTGTTGTTTCGGAGATTGGAAATTCACTGTTTTGGTCCTATTGGACACAAATTCATCTGTTTACCACTTGAAGACAATACTTGGGAGCTAATCTAGAATGAGATGATATAAGACACAGTGGAATTGTCATGACTGCTGCTGAGCTTAGAAGACAGAGAGGGAGAAATGTTATTTCCCTATTCATTTAATTCATTCCTTCCCCTCCTCCTAGAAATGCCAACCCTACAGGGCCAGGCACTAGAGGACACACTCTCCACAAACCCTGGCTCTCTGTCCCTCCTACCATCACAGATGCTCATGGACTCTTTCTGAGTTACACTGTGTTGTTGACAGTGTTGTCACTAGGGTTTGCTCATGACACCAGGTTGAGGCAGGGTGGTTGGAGGTAAAAAATAAAACCTACTCAATACTTTGTTTTATAATTTCAGTCCTTGATCTATCTATCTATCTATCTATCTATCTATCTATCTATCTATCCCTCTTCCTGGCTCTTATTGCCTCTCTTAAAAGTTGTATTAATCGGTTTTTCATTACTTTAAAGAGATGGTTGAAACAGACTACTTAGGAAGAAAAAAGGTTTATTCAATGCAGAGCTCAGCAGACTGAGATTTCTTGTAGCACACACAAATTATATGGGGAGGGAGGATCCCTAGGTTGCTGTTACTTAGGGGCATGGGAAGCAATGGCGGGAACCCTTCCGGGCAGGAAGTCATTACATTTCAAACCAGGAATGCAGAGAGCTGGGGAGGCTGTTATGTCAGGGGAGGACTCAAAGAGAAGGTAGTGATTAGCTGTGCCTGGTCAGATTAAACTTTCTTTCCTAACAAGCTTCCTGTAAGAACTCAAGAGGTTCTGTGAGAATAGCTTTCTGATACCATGTCCCCAGTGACCTGAGGACCTCCCACTAGGACCCACATCTTAAAATTCCACCACCTCTCCATTCTGGCAACCTGAGGACCAAGATTGGGGGGGGGCACGACACAAACAATGTGCAAAATGTAATAAGAGCACAGCTTCTGTGAATGAGAGGACCCTGACAAGCAGAGAAAGACAGGCAGGAAGCTGAACCCCAGCCCAGCATAGGTGGCCTGCTTTGCTCAGCTTAGCCCTATCAGGTAACTTGCAGTTTAAAGGCTCCAATTACTGCCTGTTTTCTCCAGTAGTTCTAGAACTGCATGAAGCTTTTCTATTGTTAATTTCTTCTCAGGAAAGGATGAAGCCTGCTAACCTATCCTATATCCCATTCCCTCAATGACCTCAGACCTATTGGTCTGGCATCAGGGTTCTGTGCTTAGAAAACAATGCTGCACTTCTGAAGGTCACTCAGGACGTTACTCCTTGCCCTCTGTGGCTCAAAATAACTATTCTCACAAGTTATTTTCAGCTTGGGTCAGAAATCTGACTTTCAGAACTCAGCATGGTGTCAAGTGCACATGATCTTTCCATAAATATTTGTCCAATGAGCAAGGTGAAAACAACTGTCTCATAACAAACCTCTTCCACCTCTAGTGCCAACCTGCTCAGGTGTGATCATTTTAGGGAGGCCACCTCTAACTTTGGAAAGTACTCCTTTCTCTGTATAGCTAACCTTGCACATGTTTTAAATGTGCATATTTCAACTGGTTCTTGGCCTTCTCCAGATACCAAAATCTTCAGATGCTTAAGTCTGTTATGTAAAATGGATAGTATTTGCATATAACCCATGCTTCCATATAATTTAAATCACCTCTAAATTACTTATGATAGATAATATGTTAATACGATGTAAATAGTTATTATACTGTATAGTTAGGGAATAATGACAAGAAAAATATCTCTATATGCTTAATAGAGACACAACTTTTTTTCAAATATTTTTGGCCTATGACTGGTTGAATCCATGGATGTGGAGCCTATGAATATGTCGGGCCAGTTGTATTCCACTTTATGGAGAAGCTAAGCTATTATCTGGTAGAGCTATGATCTCAACCTGTTTATTTTGATTCTTACTAACATGGTGTTTCCAGGCTTGGAAAATGACAATGTTTCTATGATGTTGTCATGCATCCAGGGATAGATGCCCTTCAAATGAAATGGCCTATCGGTGTGATCTAGAAAAAGTTCCAGGTGAAACTAGAAGAAACATAGATTATTATTACTATATTTTTCTGGGAAATATCACAGGAAGACTCAGAGAAGGTGGTAATTAATTGGGCCTTGTAAAATTAAAGACTCATAACCTTCACATGAAGGTCAATAAAGGATTCTCAATGATGACAAGAAAGCCAGACTTTGGTGACCATCACTTCTTTGTCCAAAGAAATTTATTAAGAAAACTTCTACTCAGTACCCAGGTCAGGAGAGAGCAAAGTCTGTTCCCTCAACTAACTCAGTCTACCTAGAGAAACAGTTACATAACACAGTATTATGATGGAGTGATGGTCCTTACACAACCCTCTTGCTTGGAGGTCATTTATCATATCAGTGTTGTGTTGTTGGCTATCTTGATATTTCTTAGGAAGAGATTCCCAAGTTTGAGAGTTTTTAGTGGGCAAGGTCTGCTGAATGGAGGCTGTTCTTTTTTTAAAACTGAAGTAATCACTACAATAGAGTATGAATTCAGTACCTGCTGTCAACCCAAAGCTAGGGAATATTAAATCCTTGGCTACAATTGATCAACTATTGAAGGGGACAGAGTGGGGTCTTTGTGTGCTTCATTTTTTTTTTTTTGTTGCTGCTGTTTTGTTTTGTTGTGGTTAACACTTGTCTTATTGGTGGGAATGGCACTTCTTCACTGAAGACACATGGGAAGTTCTACCTGATGATCTATGGCATGGAGGATCCAATTTGTGGGATAAATAACAGGAGTTCTTTGGGGAGCATTACAACGATGTCCTAATAGAATATTTATGCTAATGAATACCTCAAGTGATCACTCCAGAGCTGATGGCTTAGGAGTGGCTTAGGAGTGGCTATCACTGCTTGAGAATCTTGTTGTGATAAAAAAAAATGAAATAGATACAAAGATGTTAAATAGGTCACGCAGATCATTAGACATCCAGCCTTCTGTATGTGCTCTGATCATTTTTGAAAAGCCAAGAGAGACAGTGGACTCTCCCTTACTTGAGATGCTTTAACATATTACTTTATTCCTACAGAAACCTCTACATGAAGCCACGATTTTCCCCAGTCTACAGATGAGGAAATGGAAGCTCAGAAAACTTAAGTGAGTTGCTCAAAGTCATACAGCTTGGTGGTTGTAGCTTGATTTGCCTGGTGACTTGAAAAATCAGTGTCTTTTTTTTCTCTAAAATATATTTTTCTTTCTATGCATTAGAATTCTACTGATTGCTTTTCAAATTGACTTGTTTTATATGCATGTATGTGCTTTCTTTGAAAGACAGGTAAAGGATTGAGAATGAGATGGATCTAATCTTACATAGGAGATGAGGAGACGATCAAAATGCTCTCATTCCTTCACTAGGCAGAGAACTGACTTTTGAAGAACTTTCAGGAACCCAATTAGCAGGGCCAAGCAGGTAGAGGGAAAGCAGGTATCATCTCCTGACCATCCTGTGTGGTCTTATGGGCTGACTTTCCACACTTGAAGAACAATGTGATATATTCTACACAGAGAATGAAATAGGTACAACACTGTTAAATAAGTCATCTCAGATCATTAGACAACCAGGAGATGGGATTGGGATTTCAAGTTCCTGGCATGTCATTCCAGCATCCACACTTCTTCTATTAGTTACTGTGCCTCCCAGCTGGGGACAAATGGGGAAATAAAGAAACATTCTGAAGGATTGTGAATAAATGAAGATGATGATGAACAAACACCTGTATTTGGGAAGAGATGCCTTTGAAAGAGGCTGTCTATCCTGTGTGAGGCTGTGAGGGAGCACAGAAAGTGGTCCTTAAGAGAAGGCATTCAATATTCAATGTTAAAGGAGGGCTGAAGTTCAGATTTGAAGAGGTGGAGAACAAGACCTTCTTATTCTGCTAGTGGGAAGCACAAACAGTGAGCTAAAGGTAGTGGGTCTCTTCTTTTGAAACTCTTGTGCACCCTATGCATAAAATATAGAAGGTAATGTTGCCCTGAATGTTTTTCACCCTTCATATTCCATGTTTTCCTTACAATACCTTGAGACTGGTAGCTTTTTTGCTGATTGGTTTTATTTTATGGGTGGGTGTGTGATAAAGCCAAGTCTGGCTAGAAAAGCATATCCATTGTACATTGAAAAGTGTAACTAAGAAAGTGAGAAGTTTATTGTATGTTTTGTTATCACTGATATTTGGGATAGTGATCACTGTCACTATTGTAGTTAATGCTAACGGGGACATTTAATAGTGCAACACAGGCAATAGCATTACACAACTTGGGTCATGGTGCTGTCAGGGGAGGTTCAACAGTGTTACACAGCTGGGGTCATAGCTCTGTCAAGAGGAAGTTTAATAGTGTTGGCAGAATATAGGCTTCTGATAGTAAAAGGGAAATGATTCTTTCTAGTAAAAAGGGTTAAAAATTATAAAATTGCACAAAGCAGAGGCAAAAGCAAGCCTCAAGGTACATGTTAGAGCTGAAAAATGCTGCTAAATTTGAGGTCACCTTAAAAACAAAAGAATTTCTCAGGCTGAACTTAGAAGTAGCTATTAGCTAGTAAGAAAATTTCATGAGTTGGAAACATGTTTCCTGAAGTTGAAAGTGGATTGTCCAGTGCATGCAGACATGAACAAAAGTCTCTGCAACACTCATTCATTCAAAAGTATTTATTGAGATCCTACTAGAGAGGGGATAAAAATAAAGGGATTGCCCCATGGAGCCCATAGTCTGGGGGCTTAAATGTGGGCCAGAAATGAGTTGAAGCTGTACCTCAGATGTTCTTTGGATTGGTGCTTCCCAAGAGAGTCTTGCTAAAATGCAGGCTCTAATTCAAGAAAACCAGAGTGGGTTGAGATTCCACCTCTGCTGAGTCCCTGAGGATATTGATGCTGCCAGTCCCTGCAACAAATGCTTGCAGGGAAACTTAGGTTCCCAGGCCGTCACCCTTTCTTTCTGGCATATCTTATTCAGTGTGGGATAATGTCAGTCAAGTCCTCCTTCCAGAGCATGGACTGAGCTAAAGTGAGTAAGTCCATGTGTCCTCTGTGAAGGAAAGTGAAGATGAGACTCCTGGTTGGGGTAGTCAGAGAACTTCATGAAGTGAGGATTTTGTATCATAGATGAGAGTCTTTTACCCAGAGAGCACAAGAACTGGCCTTCATCAGTCTGATATACCTCTGTGGCTGGAATTTGGAGAGTCTCTAGTTGCATGGCATCTTGAAATTGATTCAAATTTAGGACACTTTTACTGACTTATATTTTCAGGAACAGTCCCCCATTCATACTTTATTCCTTTTATCACAATATTAGTACACTTGTTTAAGGCTCAAAGTGTCTCTATTATTACATGCATGTAAACATATATGTCTGTGATAATTTCTGAGTCATCTCAGCAATGTGGGGCCCCATTTAGTCTCCTAATGCTCAGTTAGATTTTGAATTTTAGCTCCCAAACTGTCAGCTGAGGGAGGCTGAGGGTCTAGGGCTTGATGGGTGTGAGGAACAAACCCTTTTCATCTGCCACCTCCTGCTGGGAAGCTTCTGCTCACAAAAGTGGTTGGTGTAGGAGGGATGCATGTTCATCCTGGAGAAAGGGGATCACACAGCCAGCAGAGGCTGATGAGTTTCTGAGATACAAAATACAGTGTAGGGAAAATGTTATTTACTCCAAGTATGAACTACAAAGAGAGTGATTGTTTAATCATCTCAGACCTTTTAACAACTCATTTTTTGGTGCTGTCCTCATTCTAGAGCCATTACTTCCGTGCTGGCACCTGTTCTACTGACAAAGGGGTGTGTGAATAAGGGAATGATGCTATTAGCCAAAGCACACTGTGAAACAAGAGGGAATTTAACCTGCGACAAGGAATAAAAAGTAAAATAAATAAATAAAAACCCCAAATTTAAAAAGTATTGTTTGGTGAACTTTTTTTTATTCTCACAAAGTTTGAAGAAAAATGAACTTATCCATAATTTAAGTGGTAGCAGAGCAGATAGCACCATTTACTGATTTTCTCCAGTGACTATAATAACTAAAGTATGTACACTTGCTGGAAACTACTGAACTCTTAATTAAAGGGACTTAGATCTTTAGATAGCCATTTAATTAAGGTTTTATAATTGCCATGCATTGTGCCACCAGCACAGAATGACATGTAACTTCCTGTGTTTGTATTTCTTCTAAAATAGTCCCAACAATTCTACTTGAAGATCTGCTTATATAAATATGGTGGCTAGAAATGTACAGTAAATCTGGCTCTTCTCTTTCTAAAAGCAAACCTAGTAAGACTGCTAAAGGTTTCAGGATGCCTGAGGCATATTTTAAAGTCATTTTTAGATAAGGAAAGATTCTGTAGCCCCAAGAAATACAATAAATACTGGTCATCTTCATTAACCTGCTAAATTTCAGGAAGAGATTATAATCTCTAAAAGAGACATATGGTTGGTTATCAAGCCTGAGGACACATTCATAATGACATATCTAGAATGATTGGTGGGAGGATGCTTGCTATAGTTTATCTACAACATCCCGGAGCTGGTGTTCATTCATTCGTTCAGTCTTTTGATGGATATGGAGACATGTTCCATGGGCCATAGTGACAATAGATGACCATGATGGCAACAGTAGAGAGGACCCAGCCCTTATCTGTATGGTACTCATGTGTAATGTGTGTGATAAGCGTGAAAGGGCCACATAAACAAAAATAAGAAAACAACTGTGGTACTTTAAAAGGCGATTACTTGGTGCGATGATCCTGTGTACTGGTGGCCATGACCAGGTTAGGAAGGACAGGGAAATCTTCCGGAGGAATTGAGAGTAAAATTTCCATCACCTAAGGAGACTCCTGTAGCTGTTTCAATTTATAGGTGTTTATCTCACCATTTTATGAAATCTGTAGTCCTTTGATCTTCACAGTAGATAAACTGAGAAGAGATGACTGTCCCCAGACAATAAATGGGGACAATAAAGCACAAGGGCAAGAAAAGACAGGCAGGTGGAGCTTGGTTCCTGGCACGCCTGGAAGTGCCATGGGCTGGCACGTGTGTGTCCTAAATATGACTCAGCCTTGTAAAGATGCCATTTGTTTTTGTTTACTTGTTTCTGGGTTATATTTTACATATTAAGCCTGATGTGAGTTTCAAAAGTGGTAAAACTCTGAGTCACTGAAATAAAGTATTTTCAGCTGCTCCTATCAGCCGGCCTTCTCCAATCTCCATTCATGTATCTGTGGCTAAATCCAACTCCAGCCCTCTGTTTTCTATCCTGATTTTCCACCTTACTTCATCTTGAATGCTTCTGGGATGGGGGCCTGGGAGCCTCCTGAGACGATGTTTTGCCTTTGGGCAGTAGCACGTACTTCTTTAGAAAAAAGTTGATGACCTTCTTACAGTATCTTGTGCCTTTCTAAAGCAAGTTTTCTCTGCAGATGAGGTGGAAGGAAATGCAATGTTAGCAGGGCTCTTGCAGATTCTGAAGTTCTCCTCCCCTAGTTCCTTGGCGGAGGGGGAGGACCGGGGACATTGTGAAACTGAACAATGTAACAGAACAGGACATGTGCAACTGGCTTTAAAGTGTGTTGTTTGGGCTGCTATGTCAAAAATACCATAGATAGGTGACTTAGACATCTTTGATTTCTCTCAGTTTTCAAGGCTGGGAAGTCCAAGATCCAGGTGTCAACTGGCTGGGTTCTGGTGAGGGTCTGCTACCAGATTTGCGGAGAGATGCCTTCCTTCAAGGTCCTCACATGGCCAAGAGAGCAGAGAAAGGAAATGAGTTTTTCTCAAAAGGGCACAAATCCCATCACAGTGCATCCATCCTTATTCCCTAAATGTCCTACCACTAATAACATTTTTGGGCTATGGGATTTCAATATACGAATTGAGAGGCTGGGGAGAGGACACAAAAAATCAGTGCATGGCACTCCCACATTTTCCATACACCAAGATTAAAAACAGACGCAGAAGGAACCAGTGAAAGCCACTATGGGTGATTTCCCAATAGGTGACACACCTTCCCTACCCGTACCATAGCACTTTTTCACATGGTTTTTCTGAGGGAAATAGATGAAAGAGGCCCTAGAGAGCCCGTATGTGTCTCGTATGTATGTCTCTATCTCTGTAGAAGTAGTGACAGTAGCCTGGAGGTGAATCATTTCTTGCCGACTCCGTAAGGCACCAGCCTCTTGTACTTCTAATATCAGTGGGTGTTCACAGAATTACAACGGGGCCCTGAAGACCTGGCCAGCTTATTTTTTGAGGCGGTTATTATTGTAGACTCTCAGTACTGATCCATACACTCTTTCACACAGCTGTAGACAGAGTGCAAACTGGGCCTTGGCAGCCTCCCTAGATAGTCAAGTGGGTACCACAGATGGCAGATCCACACTCAGGAGGGGTGATCAGACCAGGAGAGCTGGGAGATTCATGCTGCAACACCTCTGCTAGTAAAAGGCAACCCATTTGGTTTTTCACAGGGTGTGAGATGCATTAGAAAGATATCTCAGCGAGATGGTATTCTCTCCCAAACATTCACCTTGGAGCCAGACGCTTTCTCATCTCATCTGGCAGTGTGCTTGGATCTCAAAGTACTAAAAGGTAAAATCTTACTCTTTTCAAGAGAGGTTTATCTCATATGTAATTTACAAGGCTTTTACTAAGCTGTGCATCCAAAAATAATGACATTTGATTGCCTACTGTACATAATGTGGTAGATACACCTGGTACGTGGATTCAACTATGCCCATTTTGCAGATGGAAAAAGCAAGACAATTCGAAAGAAACCACTCTACTAGGCCATGGATGCATCTGCCTAGAAAGCTCTTTGCTTTATCATCATCAAGTTGTCTCTGGAGTAGGCAGGGCTTGGTGCTAAGGTATCAGGAGGATGGAAGGAAGAGGAATGCTCAGTTAGAAACCTCAGCTGCACACAGGCTGGCATTTGTGCTGTTGCAAACATTTGGTGCAAAAGGGAGGAAGGGGAGTAACAGTCAAGAAAACAGGGGAGGCTTCTTGGTGGCCAGGGTTGTTTAGATGCGAAAGGAGGCCTTTATTAACTAGAAGACAGGTTTTCCTGGAAAGGCACATCAGTGGGCAGACAGAAGCTCAGGAAGTTTTCAGAGCAAGCTGATTGGAGCCCTCGGTACCCGCAGGTGGCCCATTGATGGAGAATGGAGGAATAAAGATGCTTTCTGAGCAAGCACAGATCTCTAGCCTAGTGTTTTGGGACCTTGATACTGTTAATATTTTGAACTAGTAGTGGGGGATATTTTGTGCATTGAAGGATGTTTAGCAGCTCTTCTAACCTTTTCTCCAACTGTGACAACCAAAAATGTTTTCAAGCATTACCAAAGGTCCCCTGAGGAGCAAAATCACCCTTGGTTAAAATACAGCTTTAACTCAATATTCATGGTAATGTTAGCTTCTCCCTCCTTTATGCTGCTATAAAAACTGAGGCTAATAGTCTCAACCTTGGGAGTTGGGAGCATGGAGTTTTGAAACCACATTTGTTCTAATCCTAAACAGAAGTCTGCCTTACTGCCTTGCTGCCAAGGGGTAGATGAGCCAGGGCACCCTCTTGGATGCAGTTCCTCGGAGCTTTGATCTGTTTTCTTGTGTTTTGTTTCAGCCCACAGCCTAGTTCGCTTATCCAAATAGGCAGCAGTGCCTTGTGCAACACGAGGGCAAATTGTTGGACTTTAATCCTTTTAGGCACGCTTTATTAGTGTTCTTGCATATCACACTGTGAGCAAATTCATTCATTCTTCAACATTTCCTGAGCCTGTCTATGTCCCAGGCATGACACTCAGTGCTTGGGATGGAAGAGACACCCAACTCCTGCTGTTCCAGACTTTATTTCACAGCTGGAGACAGACAAGCAAAAAGAAGATAACGACCACCCCAGGAGTAGCAGATACCAATGGTGCACAGCCTGAGAAGTGCAGGGATGGGAGAAGGAACAGATAGACCAAGACTTGTTTCAGAAATTGGTAGCGATATCGTGGGGCTGGATCTGCAGTGAGTCCATCACCTTCTCACTAGTGGCTGGCTGACTGTTGTAAGTTCCAGCAAATCATCCTGGGTACAGATTTTCAGAACAATAAAGCCTTTAGCATGGACAAGAAAGCAGAATGATCTGAGTGCATCTGGAAAATCATCATAGTCTGGTAAACTATCCAGAAATCAATCAATGCCCCTATAGGGATCCGTTTCTTTTTAGTATTTTCAAAACTCACTTGAGATACACACCTGGAGCAGGACCAGGGAATTCTCAGCAGCTGCTTCTGGGCTTGCTTGTCCCAGCCTTTCACTAGCTAGAGGTCTATCTTGTCTCCCTGTTGTTTGGAACTCCAGGCTCTGGCCTCTGGCCTTCCTTGTGGAAGGGGATACTCCTACCTGTGTCTATCTCCCTGTATTCCCTTCTCTCTCTCTCTCTCTCTCTCTCTCTCTCTCTCTCTCTCTCTCTCTGCTTTCTCTATAGGATTCCCAATGGTCTGATCATGTATTGACATAAGGAAACTCCTGTCTTATGTTTATGCCCGTCCCTGCTTTTCTCTAGGAGAAAACTATGCCATCATCAACCTTTCTGTTCTACAATGGATTTCTCTCCTGCTTAGTTGCCTTAGATTTTGCATGGAGATTGGCTCTCTCTGTCACAAGGGATTCTTTTCATGCCTGTGTACTTACCCTGTACTCTAAACCTGTCTGGAGCTATGGGAGCCCTGGGGATCCAGTGAAAATGAAGCCACAATTTCTGTGTTTAGAAAATTAGCCTCCTGTTTCAGGAGCTCTTTAGAAGGGGCCAGAATTTCCAGACCTAGGAAGCACTGCAGTAGTGCAATGGGAGAAGGCTGGAATTTGAGGCCAGAAACCCAAGCTAGAAATATAGGTAGTATGAGACCTCAGGGAAGTCTCCTGTGTGCCCAGGGTGAAAAAAAAAAAAATGCTTATCTGTTTGCGGCTGTCAAGATCCCTGACAGCCAGTGTAGGTGAAGATGTGGGCTGCCTCACTTTCTGAGTCCGAAAGCAGCTGCAGTGGTCTCTCACTGCCACATCTGAGCACTGCTCAGATGACTGTCTGTAGGTCGGCTGAGCTCCTCATTGGCCTACTTCCTCATAGCCTGGTGCTGTAAAGAACACAGACTAGGCCACACAGATGTGCATTCAAATTCCGGTTTTATGACTCATTGATTGTGTGATTTCACACAAGTGGCTTCATCTTATTGGGGTTCCACTTTCTTTCATGTAAAACAGAGATATGTTCCCCCGGGGAACCAGTGAAGAGAGGAAGGAGGGTGGTGGATGAGGAAAGAAGCACCCAATCTTGGTCCTCAGGACATACTGACATTGGTTTCTCCATTGACTTCTTCCTCCCTTCCCCTCTCCCTGCTTTTCTGTCTACTTTCCATTACTACTCCCCTGAATAAATCAGGGCCGATCACTCAAGGACACACATCCTTTGTCTGCCTGTGAGAGCCCCCTCCCCCAGCTTCATGTAATTGTCAGCAACAAAGTTGGAAAATCCGGATGTCTGGAGTAGCTCTCAGCACTGCAACATCTGCACCAGACAAAACTCAAAAAGCCCTCAATCCCCAGTTATGAATGCACTATAAAAACAATGTGGCAGAAATGAAAATTGTTCCATCATAATATTTCACAGTTCTTTTTGACAAAAGCCAAGCCGCCCTCATGAATACATATTTCCCAACACCTTATGCATTATGCATTAGCCTATAGCAGGGGACCTGGGAATTGCCAGTCCCTAGTAAACGGGCTTTGAAAGTGCCTGTTTTGTAAACAAATGGAGCCCAGGCCCTGTACTCAGGCTCTTTGGGTAATTTAAGACTGATGCCTGCTGCCCAAGTAGGGACTAACCCTTCTCAGGGCCATAAACAGAAATTTCCACCAGTGGGAAGATAGAGAGGTGGTGTTTCAACATTTGTTCTTGTAATCTCTAATTTCACAGAATCCAAGATGGATACTTGGAGGGTCCAGGACAATTCCTGTTACAGCCAGAGTCAAAGCCAACTGTCACTGGAATGCCAAATGAGCTTGTCAAGACTGGCTTGCCCACTGGCTTGCTGACTGTGTGTGTGGTCAGGCAAATTAGTGAACTTATTTGCATCCTGAGGGTCTCAACTAGATTGAGCCCTGGGATAGAAGATGCTGAGAGGTGACGATGACTAAGGAGATCTAGGTGCACAAAGTGTTGTCCTGTCTCAGAACGCTTGTAGATGTTTTTGTTTGCCTGAAGGCCCTCCGCGTTCATTCAGAGAACCCAGTGTATCATGCATGGGAGGACTGAGGCCAGACATTTGAGGGATGTGTTCAAGGTCATATTGTGAGTGAGCAGCAGGTTGGGGATGGCTGGAAGCTGGTCATCTCTTCCCAGCACCTCCCACTGCCTCAATTATAGATTGGCAGTGACTTCAAAGACCAGATTTGATGATTTCAGTAAAGGACAGACTGGGATTCATCAAACAGCCCTGGAAAAGAGCACCATTCAGGGCCATTTTGTGTAATTTGCAATCTGTCCTCGATGTTAGCCTTATTTTAAATGGTGACCTATATATGACAGATATTTACTCATGTGCACTGTATCTGTGGCAATAACATGATGATGATTGATTCTTTGCTATATGTATTTATTTCATGAGAAGATTCCATTCACATTAGGGTATACTGCAAAGGAATTTGAATTGAGGAACAGCAATGCAGAATTCCAGTGTTGAGAATGTCCTGCTCTGCTGGTCTTTAGAACTTAAATTCTTACCTGTGGAATAAGGAGTTTGGCAGTGGAGCTTTCTGGGGTGCATCTTGGCAGAGATATCCCACTTCCTATGGGTGAGGGTGGTTGACAGGTGGAGGGTGTAATGGAGCCAGAACCTGGGGAACCATTTCTTACTGAACCATGTATCTGCAGTGCAGGGCTCCCTGTTGAGGGGAAGGGAAGACCCCAGGTAGGGAGAGTGGGACGTTCTTCACTACCGCGCCTGCACCCAGTGCTTCCAGCTGTAGGGTCTGCTTGCTGATTGACGCAGTTTAACTGAGGGAAACAGCAGCAGCAGAAGGCTGATTCAGATGAGGCAACTTGTTATTCCTCACAGGCACCTGGAAGAATTTACTAAGGCGAGAGCTGTGTCCCCCTCCTCCACTGATGCAGAGAATGAGGTGATAGTGGGGAGGCAGAAAGAAAAGGAGGCTGAGTTCTAGTCTGCTTTAACACTGAGAAGCCTGCCCATGAGTCTGTTAGCCTAGAACAAGTGCCTCCCAGGCTGCTGTTTTGCATTAACTCCCTGCTCCTGGAGTCCCTGACTCAGTAGAGGGGAGAGTGTGCTCGCACACGTGGAAAGCATAGGAGTCTGTATGTCTAAGTTCATGGATTACTGTTTAAAGAACGCATTAGTGTGTTAGAGAACAAAATACTATCCACAGATGCTCCATTTTCCTATCTCAGCATCCTCAGACTATTAAAAAGTATTCACAAATACTTGTAAAAATAAACAGTTTCAACTTCTACAACAGGCACAGCAGAAAGTAAAAAGGGCCCCCAGATACCATTAATAGTTCTTTATTTGGTTTCAAACCAAGAAATAATTTCCCATGAATTATGAAAGTAAAATATTCAATTTAGAAGCTTTGGAAAGCCAGCAAAGGCTAAACATGAAAATAAAAATGGAAATGGATTGCATGAAGATAGCAGCTGTTTTAAGCTCCCTTCCCCTCCTTTTGGCCCAGTGACTATGTGAACCTGTGGATCTAGGGTCTTGTCATCAGTCTTGTGTACTTTTCCTAAGCTGAGAACCTGTGGATTATAAGCGGTGTTAGAACCAAAATTGCCACAACCACCACAAAACAAACAAACAAACAAACAATCAAAAGCAATGCAAAAAGTGTGCAAGAGAGGATGATTTGAGGTAAACATTTTCAGGAGATGTTAAGGTAACCTTTTAGGAAGGTTGAGTAGTCTTCAGCTAGAGGATTTAAACTTGCATAGATACTCATTGTATCAAAGGCATTTGGTCAGAGCATTCTTCTGAGACGACTTCTGCCATGGTTTAATGTCCAAAGTGTAACTCATGCTGTGATATGATCAGCATGGTGAGGTAGGAAGAGGTAAGTCAAGGTGGGGACATTGAGAGGCTATCAATGGATTTTAATTAGTTATCTCCAGAGTGGTTGTGTTATAAAAGCTAGTTTGGCTCTGTTTGTTGAATGTACCCCTCTCATCATGATGCCCAACACCACCTCTCGACACTGCAGGGGGTCCCCAAGAGCAAGATGAGTCTTATAGCCCTTGAACTTGGACCTCTTGCTCTCCAGAATCATGAGACAAATTGACTTTTCTTTTTTAATAAATAGTTTAGTCTGTTACATTTTTTTAAATGGAAACAGAAAAAGGACAAAATAGTTTTTGTGGCACCCCTCCTCTTCTGTCAATCTTCCTGTTCCCACTCTAAAACTTTAAAAGGAAAACTCCTGGAGAAAAAGCTGTGAGAGTTGCAAGAATTTTACATGTGTATAGCATATCACATTGTGCAAATCTCATATCACAGCATTTTCTGCTGTTCATCTTAGGTTTTCTACAATGATCTGGTTTAGTTTGAAAATTCAATTAATAAGATAAAAATTGTTATTTCACCTCTTTTATCACTTCCGAGAAACTCAGAATCCAACCCCGCACTTTCTATGGCCTTGACCTATATCATCTAAGGAGTTTAGGAGCATGGATCCAAATCCACCTCCAAATAGCAGCCTCCTGGAGGATAGGGCTGAATTTCCACATACCCTTAGGGAAAAGTAATCAGCAGGTGCTCAGTGAATATGACAGTTGACTTTTTTTTAAATCTCTTCCAGTAGAGACAAAGAGTAAAATGTTAATTACATTTGAACCTGAGAAGTCATAATAAACTGAGTCCTATGGATATGTGGAGGAGAGATGATTCAAACTCTAGGAAAAGACTTTAATGTGAGCACAAATCCAGCTGAGGGACGTTGAAAGATGTTCTTTGCCACCTGTTGATTGGTTTGCTCAAGATAAAAAAATCCCCTTTGGACATTTGCAAAAGTTTCCCATATTGAGAATTTTAGGTCTACTCTCTGGATAAATATTATGTCTTGTACTCCTAAAAGTTCACATTATTAACATTGTTAAAACATTATTTTCGCTCATCCCAGAGATGGTCTCTGGAATATGTGTATTCAGCATGCAGTTTTTGGATTTCTGCTGTGGGCAGGTAAGCTACATCTCCATTGTGTCGTTATCTAACTTGTCTCTATGGAGATGCCAGGCTTGCCTTAGCCAGAATCACAGTGATATGAAGACTTCTCACAGCACCTCAGTTTCAAGCATCCAGGTTCAAGAGCCGATTTTGCTGATCAATTCTGGGCTGTGTGTTGGTCTTTGATCTTTTGGTCTCTTAACATTTTCATTGCTTCCACTTTATAGGCAGAAAGAATAGGACCTAGCTAATAATGGGGTTCCCTAGTTCATGAGAATCTGAGAACTCATCTAATTCTCCCCACTTATTTAACAAATGGGATAATGGAAATCCCCAAAGGAAACCTTTCCCAATGAAAGTTTACATCTATCAGTGTAGCCTAAGTTTATGTTGGCAACATATTATTGGCTTATATTGAGATTTGTAGTTCCCTAAAAACTTGGGTATTTAAAAAATTTCCCTTGCACTAGTTTTTCCAGGTTAGATGTCTCACCTTTATTTAAAAATCACTGAACATAGAATTTTAGAAACATTCCCAGTTCATTGTTCTGGCTTGCTCAAGTTTTTTTGTTTCTTTTCTTTTCAATATTGGAGCTTAGACCCATTGTTTGTCAATGTGTTTTTATCATGCACAGAAGTTCTTATCTTCATGAACTTTTGAGATTTCAGCCCTGGATTAACATTGGGTGACTTTGTCTTTCTGATTGGAAAATGAGAGTCATGACATGTATTTGGCTGGGTTATTGCCATAACTAGACATATTGTGTGTGAAATGCCCAGCAAAGCATCTCACACATGGAAGCTACTTGAGGAGTATTATTATTTTTTACATAATATAATTGCACCTTTGATAAAGAAAATAGGCCAAAGAATGGGAGCTATTTCTGCAATCTCAATAAGCAAAAGAAGTGACATTTAGATTTGGGAAGCAAAGAATTAAACTCATAAAATCATCAATGGATCATGAATTTTAGAGGCCATCAACAAACTGCTTTAAATTTTGGGGTGGGGTTCCTAATCTCTTGAGATGAGTGCCCTTTTCTCTAAGCTAAGGAAGCATAGAAAGAGTATCTGGTACAGTCATTCAATAGGAAGTGTGAAGCTCTTTCCCCTCTTCTTCTTTTTTCTCTTCTTCTCCTCTTCTTCCTTCTCTTCCTCTTGATTTGAACACCCTAAATGACTCTGTTTCACACATGATGGTTGATAAGGTCTCTATACTTTAGGGTTTCAGGAAAAATTCTCAGGCTTCCAGGCAGAGCAGCTGTTTTAGTCAGTGTGTATTGTTCCAATAACATACCATAGTCTGGATGACTTAAGCAAAAGGCATTTATTTGTCACACTTACAGTGGCTAGAGAGTTCAAGATCTGGGGCCCTGGCAAAGGGCCACTTCCCTTTCTGTGTGGAAACAGGGTCTTACTAGTTGAATACTCACATTGTCTTAGTCTTTTTTCTTGTAAGTGCTCTAATCCCATCATGAGGGTACCACCCTGTTGACCTTATCTAATTCTAGTTATCTTCCAAGAGCCTTGCATCCAAACACTGTCACATTGTTAGCCAGAGTGTCAATGTGTGAATGTCAGGGGGACATAAACATTCAACCCTTAAGAGCAGCTGTATTTCTGGGCAATCCAACTCACCTCATTGAAACTGCTCCCATTTCTAAACAAGGAATGGTGGTGGTTGCATGCTCTGCGAACCAGTCAGTCATTGTAGCTGTTGTGAAGGGGGCACAGGGCATGGCGCATCCTACTGTTTGGGCCACCCTACCCTACAGCACCCCATTCCATCTACAGAGAACAACCTCTTTCGTCTGCACTAATTCACCCTCCATTTGCTTGTGGCCCTTTAAGATGCAGTGTTGTCTCATGTAAGCACCTACCTCCACCTGAGCTCTTGCCAGACTGTGCTGGTCCATGTCTTTTTTTCCCCTGAGCTATGAGAAGCTCTGTGAAGACACAGAACATGTGTCCCATTTCACTTTTGTTCTTTGATGTCTACAGGTCTGATAGGAACACGTTAGCTGCTTAGTAGATGCCTGGATCATGAATACAGCACTGTATAATGCATACAAGGAAAGAGATAACAATGGATAGAGATGGCTATGGCCACTATAGAAAAAGACAGAAAAATCAGCAGAGGCCATAAGGGAGCAATTAAAATAGAGATGGAATTTCTCACAAATATTTAGATGAAAATCACTAACATAATGGCATAATAGGCCAAGTCAATAGAAAAGCATCCTATAGAAGGGCAAGAGCTCAGAAACCAGCTGAGTTTCCTGCAAGGGTGTCATGTCTGTTTCAACATTTTATATGCACATTCTTATCCCAGCAGAGCAACTGTGTCTCATAGAAGCAAATAGTCTACCTACGAATCATGAAGCTAAGCATGAGCTTAAGCAGCAAATGATGATCTTAATTAACCCACAAAACTTTATACACAAGCCTCTATTCAGCCAACCTTTTGATCCTAGACAGAAATCTTTTAAAGCCATTTGAGAGAATGAAAAGACAAAATCTGATGAACGTTTTTACTTTGGAGAATATAAAAGTTGGCATGTTCGATAACTCCAAGAGTAATGTATTTGCCAATAGCAATATTACATTAACCTAGGGAAACATCATTCTCTTAAATGTAAGCTGAATGAGTGGCCTGAATAACAATTTAAAATTATGTGTATCCAGGGCCTGTTGAGGCTGGAAAGGATAGAATTAACATTCCCACTTCCTCTAAAAGAGCAGTTTCTAAGTTTGTTTGAGTTAGAAACTTGTTGAACACTCCAATGGAAATTCTGGAATCTCTTCTAGAATAACATACATGACCTATGGGAAGAGTCCTGGCTGGTTTTCAAGGCACTCCTGGATGTCTAAGATGCTCTTCTCTCGGTTTCAGTCACAAATCTCAACTCCTGGGAAGCTGTATGGTCTTTGGCATAGGGCTCCAACTTCAAATGTCAGGAATCTTATCAAAATCATTATTGAAACTTCAGATGTGCACACTTCCTCCATGCCATTTGAAAGGAAGCCTTCTAGAGGAAGGGTTGTGTTGGAACTGAAACTGGGGCTGTTGGAAGTCATTCCAATGATTCTCTTGTTCCCAGCCTCCACTCTAACCCTGAGCAGAAGTGAATGGATCAAAGAGTGACAAATAAATGTGTCTGGATCAGAGACATGGGTGCAGATATCACCTTCTTTACTTAGTAGCCCATATCCTTGATCAAGAAATTTCCTCTCTTAACCTCTGCACCCTCTCCTATGAATGATTGTTGGGAACACTGAAGTGAAAGGTGTGCAGTTTTTGACACTCATCTTTAATCCTCCATACTTTTCCTTAAAGTAAAAATGAAGGTACAAATGAAAGGTTCATAATAGGAGATTGCATATACTAGTTGCACCATGTCATTTTTAATGCCTGATTCAAAACGGGCTGATAATAGGAATTTTCCACGTTGTTCCTAAAGGTTTGAGATGTTGGGAGAATGTTGCATTTCTAACAACATGCTATAAGTAATTATACCACCTAGGAAATGCTCAAGGGTTTATATATCTATTTTTATAGTGCTGGTAGTAAACTAGTGAAAATGGTGAGTGTAGATGGCCATATTTCACCACATGGTGAATTTGCCAGGTTTTGCCCCCAAGAGCAATCTGAGTCATCATAAAAGTATACAAATGTGGGTGTTGCTGTGAAAATCTTTTTTTTAATTGAAGTTCAAGGATAAGCCAGGTGGGTAAGTGTTACAGATTTCCATGGTCTGATGCGAACATTAGCATCATATCTGTACACAGATGTAGAAATCACAGTCTTTCAGCTACTCAATTTTCTTGAGTCTCAGGTCATAATCTCTGCCATGGGAATACTTTTCATTTCCCAGAACAGAGATGGGGGCACAATTAGATGAGCTGTGAAAAATCCCTACCTCTCACATACTAGATGCCCAGTGGATGGTACTTGTCTCCGTGTCAGTGATAATGCCGGCACTAGTAGACTAGTAGTAGCAGCCAAATAAGATTCAGAGGACAAAGTAAATTTACATCACATATTGAAGCTTCATTACTTAAAATGGGGGACTAGATTCAAGGGACAGGAGAATCAGGAAAATGAAGAGAAGAGAGAAGGAAATTGGCATTGAACTGGAATCAAAAGTTCAGATGCAGTGCAGGCCCTCCACTTCTGTCGGTCTCAGCTTTGCCCAGCTGCAAAAGATTATCTCTCCACCTACAGTGGTCAGTTCATCTAGGATTTTCCTAGACAAACTCAAAGTTCAATTGGCCTAGATGCCTTCTGTTTCTGGCCAATCAGGATGGCAGGTCACCTTATGCACATCTATATTCTCTAACCCAGAAGTATTAGACCAGCCTAGGCCAGATGGCTGTTAAGTGATTCTTATTTGCACCTTATTTCAGGTGTGATAAAAAGTATGGTGAGTGTTTAGATTTTTAAAAATATTAGCAGAAAAGATATATTGCCATTAATCCCCCTCAAAGTATATCACCATTTATCTCATCATTTTGCTGTTTTCTGAAACAGTTCTGGAAGTGCCCTTCCATGAGTGTCTTTAGTTGTACTGTTATGTCTGCCTTGCGTCCTGAATTGGTACAAAAACTTTACTTTTCATGGTCATTTTGACTTTGTGGAAGAGGTGGAAGTTGCTTGGTGCCAGATCTGGTGTCAAAAGTCGATGAGGACACATTGTAGCGTTTTTACAAGCCTGTCTTCCCATTGGATGGCAGCTGGCAGCAGCATTCATCATATTTTCTTCACACCTTGCAAAGATACTCACTGAAAGAAGACTTCAGAATTGCCTCAGAATAATGGGATGAATATATGCAAAGATAGGGAGTATATTTTGAGGAGATTAGTGTCAATATGTCCTTTACTGTAATACACTTTAAAAATTTACACATTCACCATATGTTTTGATCATATCTCATAGTCTGGGGCTTCTGAAAGCATTTCACCTTTAGATTCAAATCAATACTTTGGTTTTATGGAAAGTGTAAGAACCATTGTCTAGTGTTCTACATCAATAGCATGTAGTCAGTCCTTGGCATTCTGGCTCCTAGTAGACGGCCAAGAGCACAGGCTGAATGGATGAATGGAAATCTTGCCCAGCATTCTAATTTGTGTAGGTAGAGCTCTGGGAGACTGCTTACATTTAACAATTTTCCTTTTACAAAATCTAGCTATATTGCCAAGGTCCTACTCTAGTCTAAATAGATTATATAGGACTCTATAACTTTTACACTGATATGTACTAGCTCTTTGAAATTCCTGCAGGATGTTCAGCCCACCAGACTGACGCATAACACACAACTGCAGCAATTGCCTCTTCGTCTTCTCTTGGCAAGTTCAGTAACCCTTGTGTCATCATTGATCTCAAGTTAGGTGATGAATAGTGGCCAGTAGAACAATAACACGCTTTAAAGATGGGCATCCGTACTTGTAAGGGGCACTCATATTCTTTGCTGGACAATGACAGTAAATGATGTTGAATAATGACTGTGTTCTTTGTAATACAGAGTCCAAACCTTTGTAAGGTTTGCAAATATTATGAGAGGACATTGATGGTATATTTTTTGTTCTATTTCTCATTTTTAGAAAGTCTTGTTATGTTTTTGGTTAATCTACCTACTGAGATATGAACTCTCACATTGATAGCTAGAGAAGGTTTTCTTCTGCATGAATGCCAGGCAGCTGTGTGCTTCATGAATATCCACACGGACTGGCAACATGGTGTGAACAAAAAATGCAGGTTTTGACTCAGGTACACCTGAATTTAGTTCTCAGTCGTACAATCAATCAGACATAGTATTTTATTATTGTCATTGCTGTCATCATTATCACAGTGGCGATGTCTTAGTTACTTTTTTGTCACTGGAACGCAATACTCAACACTCACAGCTCTAAAGAGGAATGATTTATTTTGGCACATGGTTTGAAGAGGTTTCAGTCCATAGTTAGCTGTCGCCAAGGCAGAGCAACATGGCAGAGGGGCCTGGCATAGGAAAAGCCATTCATGTCATTTAGATAGCCCTTCTCGGTCCTCATCATAGTGAAGAAAGTTTTTATATTTATAATCCCAAAGGCAAGTTGTTGGAATTTAGTGAGTTAATTCCAATCTAGCCTTTCTAGTGCAACCCATGGTGAGAATAAAGACACAAAGCATAGGTATAGTTGTGGGGAGCCAAGGGGTCCTAAGTCCACCTAGGGTGATGGTTAACTGGAACAAAGAAAGGCCCTGGCACAAGGCCAAATCAGTTTTATTAATTCTCGATGAGAGTGGTTCAGGAATGAGTGACTCTGTGAGTGTCAGGAAGTATGTGAGTGATGTAAGCTGGGTTAGGTAGGAGGCCTAAAGTCATGTCTGCAATATGCAGAGAGAAGGAAATGCAGAATGGATACTCTGCATGAGACAGTTTGATGTAGTGTCTAATGCTTTGGGTTCAGTGCTTCAGTGCTGATGTGTAATCTTTTATACCCTGGGAAGTACTAGCATCGCCCCTTATCCTGAGGCTCCATCCCAGCCAACAGTGAAGAGCTTGGCTCTCCTTCCCACCTGGCTCTCCTTCCCACCTGGCTCACACACACCAACATTTTTTGGGGGGAGCTACAGGGCATGGCACTGACCTGTCATTTTGCTTCAAAGACTATACATCAGCACCTGGCTAGACTGATTTGCATTGCTTAAAGCCAATTGAAGGGATAAGGAAAAGTCCTAGCGGGCTCTGTATATATTAATGCATGGAAATAGGGCCAGGTATGGCCAAAATGGAAATAATTGCTCTTCTTTCAAGGAGAGTCACCCAGGTGGTCCTCTATAATGTCATGGCAACAGGAAGCAAAAAAGGATCAAGCTAGGAGGGGGTATATATATCTTTCCAGGCCACACCTCCAGTGAGCTGCATTGACCCACCATGCTTTACTTTACAACATCCTATTTAGCCATGAATTCATCAGTTGACTAATCCATTGATAGTATCACACACCCATGATCCAATAGGATTTGAGGAGACAGCTATATATAACTCCCAAGAGGTGAAAAATCAAAGGGAATTTATTCCTCATTGCAAATCCTCAGGGATCAGTAGGGGCATTTTGCACCCTCACCCTCTTCCCATTAAGGCCATGTGCATCTTCACATCTTTGTTATGACTCCAAGTACTCTGTCACGGGTCTGGTCCTTAGCTGAATCATTTGGAGAGGAAAATGAAGAGAAAGCAGGTATATTATAGAAACTTGAGAATTCTCAGCTCTGAGAATGTGACTAGAGATTAAATCACTCAACAGGTAATCTTCCTCATTGTGTTGTAAGTAAAAATATACTCACCCTGAAGTTTAGAATATCTTCCCACCTTGTTGGCTTTTGTGTAAGTCTTAAGGACTCAATTTGATTTACTTATCCTCTCACTGGACCAACTGTGTACTTCCTTTATTTTCAATTACCTCCATTGCTCAAAATATTTTCTTCCATTTGGAATGTCCCATCTTGCTTTGTGTGCTTCCAAATTCCTCTCCTCACCTAGGGTTCAGTCCAGAGATCTTGTCTCCCAGAATCCTCTTATTTTGTTCACTATGTGTCCAACAGGTGCCTTTATTTTCTAAGTGTCACTTCATTGTTCAGACTTTAACATATTTTTGAGCAGAGATTGTGTTACCTCCTTCCTGTTGTGTTTTAGCACCAAGTCTGGATTGATATTGTTTCTGAATTCTGTTTGTTTGCTAGGCAGAAAGATTTGCTGCCTGGTGTGGACGTGCCTTCCCTTTCTACATACTTTTATTGAAATTTCGAACATATTTCACATCCTGAGAAAAGGTACTTGTTTTAACACAGCCGCTGGGCAGAGGTCATTGCTTTAGACGAGGTTCCTTTTCTTTCATTTTTAATGAACTTAATCGGTTTTAATATCTTTTCCAAAGCAGAACACATTAAATGACCCTGACTTGGCTGAAAGCTGTCTCTTGAGTGCTTTGGGAGGATTAGAAGAGGTTCTTATAGAGCCTCTTAGCAGAAGGGCTGCCTTTTCTTTTCTTTGGGTTATCGGGATTGAGATTTGATCCTAATTAACAAAGGAGGAGCCCTGAGCTGTGTGATTTTGCTTTTGGGAGAGAAGCAGGGCTGGATGTTTTGGAGACAGGCAGCTATGTTCATCTGTTTGAGCTCTTGTGATAGAACATGAGGCTGATACAGATGTTGATAGGGTGTCTTTGGGAAAGTGCAAGAGCCCCAGAAAGAAGAGAAAAGCCTTAGGAATAGAGAAAAAGCAAGATCACCCTAAGGGAGTTTCCTCTGGCAGGTGAAACTGTCTTGGGCTGTGAGAGAGTCAGGAGCCATACACTTGTACAAATTAAAAGTCAGTAATGACATTTTAAAAATCCTCATGGATCAGAAAATAGAACCAGAAAAGGACAAATTAACCTGTAGTGTCATAAGACTGGGAAATAGTACAAAATAAAGTTGTTCTTGGTGTCGTATTCAAATTCCAAGCTCATTACCTTCTTTGATTGATGCGTTCACACTGAAGAGGGCCACAGGAAAAGGAGAAACCATTTCAGAGGGTCTCCACTGGGACCAAGGAGATCCCCTTTGACTTGTGTTTGTTCTTTTATTTCTGTGATATCATCTCTCCCATATGCACAAGGAATAAGAGGGAATATGCTTGCTTTTCTATTTTCTCTCCTGTTGGTGAATACTGCTTGAGAAACTTGGTGGGGAAGCTGGCAGCAGGGACACCTCCTCGATGCTGTCAGGGTGAATTGACTGAGTGACCAAGGGTGACTGTGTTTGGCCTGGAATTAGGCAAGTGGTAAATCCTTTCATCCATGTTATGTAGACCCAGAAGTGAGAAGCATATGTCACATTATCCTCTCCTAATATCCTAGGACATTATCCTGTCCTAGGTCTCAGACAAGGAGAACCTGCCACTGAGAAACTTCCAAGAAAAAAGCAGGAAGGAAAATTTGTCTGAATATCACAGGCAAGTCTGTTCTTAAAGGTTGCCAATTGTATTGCTGGTGAAAGTCTGTATCTTTCTCAGAACATAGCATTAAAATATTCTGCTCAGCTGCTCTGTGCTTCAGAAATACAATAAATAGCATCACTATTTTTAAAGGATCATTGGGCTTTATTAAGTAAAGAGAGGCTTCTCTTTAACATGGTTTTGAGGATTCACTGTCTAAGCAATGGGCTCGGGGGTTGACACCCTGGCATAAGCCTTGTCAGTGGGGTATTAATAAGCCCAACTCTTTCTTGTGCTGTCATTCCTTCTGGACAGTTTTTAGTGAGTCATTCAGATCTTGCCAGTCCTCACTTTTTAATCTGTATAATGGTGATTAAAAACATTTCCTGATTTATTATAAGAATGAAATGCAATGACATGGGTATACTATCATGGCAGTGTGCTCACTAGTTCTTCCATTTCTTAATTCACTAAATTAGTACCTGCCCTGGCCTATTTATTTATTTATTTATTTATTTACTTAGGTGCTGGGGATTGAATTCAGGACCTTGCACATAGACGGTAGGCAAGTATTCTACCACTGAGCTATACCTCCAGCACATCCTATGCCTTTAAAGAAGATGCTCTGCATGGCTTTGCTATGTTAATCCTTCTCTTGTATTCTGTGCAACAATAAGACCCACTAAGATATTCAACCATTAAAATTCCACAAATCTGAGGTCACACCACTTTGGATCACTTTTTTTTTTTAATTTTTAATTTTTTTTAAATAGGTACCAGGGATCGAACTCATGACCATATGCTGGCAAGGCAGGCTCTTATGCTACTGAGCTAAATCCCCAGCCCCTTGGATCACTTTCTTATCCTCACACTATTGTAATAATGTCACTCTTGCACAGGATTCAGAAGTAGACAAAATGATCTTTCCGTGGAGATGAAGAAAAAGACCTTGACCAAGATGGAATCTTTGCCGTTAGACAGACCAGTTCAAATTCCAGATCTGCTGAGTACCACCTGCATTTAGGCAAGTAACTGACATGGTTGAAGCCTTGTGTCCACCATGCATGAGGAAAAATAATAAAACCTGTCTTCAAAGATTGTTGTGAACATGAAGTAAGTGATACCTAGATTACGCTTGTGATCGGCACCCAGTGGAAGTGTACAAGACAGCCTCTCAGCAGGACAGATCCAGAAGGCGGTAGTCTCAGTCTCCAGCTTTGGTTCTATATTTTTTACCCAGGGACATCGTTATCTATAATACCACATCTCCACACAGGTCCCTATCCTTCAGCATACTTATCACCAAAACTTTGTCTCCAAAGGCACATGGAAGCATCCCTTGGTTCTTGATGAGTGGACTGGCCCAGCTTCCTTTAGGGATTGTAGGGTTTACACCTTCTTTGCATTTGTGGTATCAAAAGTTCATTCTCTGTGAGAGCAACTTTAAACTCTTACTCCTTAGGCCATTTTTTTTTTTCATTAGAATGTCAAGTATATTTGTTGTCTGCTGGCTTATTATGCCAAACTAATAGACTTATTAGTTTCCAGATTAGTATTCCAGCATATCAGAAGCCCTCTTTCTTGTTGTACCTTCCACTTGCTACTTCTGTCCTACTTCATTGGTACCTACTATAGGCTTATTTTGCCTGCTTCTGTGCCTTGTATACATGGGATCCTGCAAAATGTATTCTTTCCTTCCAGTTTTTTCCACTTTCGTTCATGTCTGCGAGAACCATTCATGTTGTCATGTGCAGATGTAAATTGATTCTTCTTGTAACTGTATATTATTCCATCAGAGGAAAATATCACAACTCACTGCCCATTCATCTGAGGATGGGCATGTAGGTTGTTTCTTTTGCTATCCATTGCTATCATTTTTCTGTGATGCCCTTGGAGCTTTGGTTCTGACAGCTCAATTCCCAGAACTACAGTGCGGACACATTGTGGAATTTTAGGGCCATTAGAGAAGAGGTGGAGACTTTTCTGTATGAAGTTATTTTCAGGCCTGTGCATTCTTCAAGGACAACTATGTAAAGTAAGTGAGAGTCTTCCTATCACACACAAGATCAAACTGTGCCAGGAGAAGTTCCGACATTTGTTCAAGGTGACAGTGCTAATGAATATCCAAACTGAGATTCTAATACAGGTTCTCTGGAAGATAAAGTAAGACTCCACCTTACTTTATCTCTTTGTAAGATTTGATGAAAAACTTACTTTAACTGAAAGTTAAGTGAAAACATTTTTATCCTAAACTACCAATAAGAGGGTTGACTGGGTCACTACCCCCTCAGAAGGTCATTTCTTCTACCCTTTAAAATTTAGGCAATGGAGGTTATTGACCATGGGGACTCAGAGCAGTGGGTGAGAATCAGTCCAGACTGCAAAGCTGGAATCTCGATTTCCGACTGATTAGGTATGACCTTGAGCAAGTTTCTGACTCTGTGCCTCAGTTTATTCATCTATGAAACCAGGGTAATTAAAGTTTCTACCTCATGAAACTTCTGGGGAGACTGAAAGAAGAATGTATGTAAAACACTTTTCAGAGTGTAAGGTAGGGAGTTGGTATTTCTTGGGTACTTGCTATTATAATAAAATTCAAACCCTTTGGCAGGTCTGACATTCTCAGAGCCTGATACTGTCATTTCCGCCAGCACTTTGAATCAAAGATCTTCACCAGCTCCTAAATAAACGTTACATGGCTGCTACCACCGCTTCTCTTTTTGGAGGTGTCTATTAAAATTATGATTCAATTGTCAGAAACAAAATATTCTTAAAATGCCTTCAACCATACTCTCAAATTATATGACAGTGTCTGGCTTTAATACCCATCTAAATAGTTATACTGTTGACAGTTTTCGAGAGCGGCGTTGGCTCTTCCATTCCTCTCATTAACTTATGTAGCAACATCATAACTCTCTGGAAGGATTGTTTTTTTTAAAAAGCACGCTGGCATATTCCATCTGAATTCATTTAGTGCAGCGGCTGTGTCGGAGCGTTTGCATATGAATGAGATGCCTTGACGTTTGCTCATTAACAGGGGAGCTTGGCGGTGACATGCTTTAGAGTTCAGGTTCAAGAGCTTGCAGTGATCAACAGGGAAAAAAGGTTGGAGGCTCAGTCCATTTGAGATTTCACTGAGGTAGCCTGGCATCTAATCTCAGTCTCAGGCAGGCTGTGGTGGGGAACAGTAGCCCCCTCTTACATGTAGGATGTGAACCCAGTCTTGCCCTCACCCTCCTCTCTGAAGACTCAACATGCTAGCCACACTGCCATGGTTTTATTAATACTTTCAAGGCTTTGTATGTACAAGCTACTCCTTTTACTTAATAGGGTTCTCAGGCAAGTCTTAGCAGTTCCACTAAACAGCAATGTTTTTCTGAATCCTTGCTCAATTCCTGTAGGCAAAATTAGCCATTCCCTTGCCGGGCCCCAGCACCAGGAAGCCACTGTGTGAATTAGCTTGTGTGCCATGTTACATAAGTCATGGTAGACTCTGAGGTGTGAAGAAGCATCAAGCATGGTAGCAGGTGCTTAGTAGATGTCTACTAGGATGATGGATGTAGAAAACTAGAATAAGATAGGCAGAGGCATGTTTGGGGTTTTGTTTTCCAGAGACCAGCAAACTGCTCTCGCAACCTTTCGTGGAACATGTCAGCTCCAGGTGGCCAGGTTTACCAGGGGCCTCGCAGTTCCATCTGAATCATATCTTTCCCAAGATCTCAGGCTTTGGAGTAGGGCTGAGCCTGGCCTCACAGTCACATGGCAGCCCACAGCTTGTTGAATGATCTTGTAAGGGAACAAGCACACTTGGAAGCAGTTAACATCAGTGCCCAGCTATGGTTATTGTTAATGACTCCTGAATTGGGAGGACCTTGCTGTCTAGACAAAGCCTGGGAATGACATAGGACTAGCTGAAGGGTACACTAGGCAGAGGCAAAAGTCAGCACCATCTCCAGATCGAAAGACCCTATAGTGACCCCTGTGGTCATCCTGCACATGCATTCAGAGCATTGGCTGAGGTAGTAAAGAGGAAAAGCTCTGTGTAAGTTCCAGCGCCATTTTGACCACTGGTGAGGCCTGGATCAGCTGTATGCCCTTACGGAAGTTTCCTAAACTTTCTAGAATTGTTCTCTTATCTGTACAGCAAGTACAATAAAAATGACCCATGGCACAGAGCTATTTTGTACTTTCTCATGGAGTTAACCCTTACGTGTCATAGAATACATGACACTTAGAAATATTTACTCCTTAGAGGTTACTAATTCCTAACTATTAATAGAATTAATTCTATTTAATTCTTACCCCAATCCTGTAGTTATTGTCATTTTTCTTTAGAATATGTGAGAATCCTACATTTTAAAATAGGGATACAAAGTAAAAGTTCATTGAGATCTTGTAGTCTGTACCTTGGGTAATTAAATGTCATGGTCTTGGTCATAGAAAATATTTTTGCCATGGCTTGGACACTCTCAGTCCCTCTAGCACACTTGTATTTGGTCTTAGCTTCCATCAGTGTGACCTGGGGGTTATTACCTGTGGCCAGCACCCATGGGTGTGGAAGACCATGGAGGTGCATGTTCTCCCTTAAAAATATGATGTCAACAGCAGGACCAGTGAATGACTAGAGAATCAGGAAAAGGGCAGGGTCTGGTGGTGCCAGGTGTACTAGTTTCTGGTGGCTGCCATAAAAAATGACTCTAAATTTAGTGGCTTAAAACATTTCCCAGTTCTGGAAGTAAAAATTTCAAAATCTATTTCACTAGGTAAAATCAAGGTCCAGGACTGTCCCCTCTTTGGAGGCCCCAGGGGAGAGCCTGTTCTACTTTTCTAGTTTTTGGAGCTTTGCTTCTACTGTCTTTGCTGCCTGTCTCCTCCCCATCTCCAAAGCCCACAGTGTAATTACTCACAGAGCCACCAATTCACTGCCACCTCCTGTCTCTGTAGTCTAGTCTCTGCCTTCCTCTTACAAAGATGCAGTATCTTCAGGGCATACCTTGATAAACCAAAATAATTTCTTCTTTGAAGAGCCTGAATTTAATCACATCTAAAAGTCTCTTTTGCTATTTAAGGTGACATTTATAGGGATAAGGACATGGATAACTTTGGGGGCCACTATTCAGCCTGCCATACCAGGCAAGCATCTCTAGATAGAGGCAAAGAGTTCTGACCCACCAGTGTACTTGGGCTTCAGGAGTGAACTTCCCCTACTTCCATACTTCAGGAGTGAACTTCCATAGCTGTACCCTCCACCTGACCTGAGCCTCCACTTGTAACTTAGCATATGTAGGACAGGGGGAGAACAGAGAGGTCTACACAGGTTTATGTGACCACTGTGTTTCTGGAATGCAATGAACAGATCAACATTGTGACTGTGTATCTGTTATAACATGGGCACCTGACCCAAAGACACAGGTTCCCTCTGATGATTTCACTTTGTCCTGAACCCCAAATTAAAGTCTATATGAGAGGACCTGAGTAGATTCAACAAGGGAAGAACCATTTAGGTTGCCATAGACACCTTGACTTGATCACATTCTTTCATGCAAGTTCCATTGATTTTTTTCCTGGCATTTGAAAAAGAGATGTGAGAGCCATTAGCTCTTCGGTGCATGTTCCATTATGATCTGCACCACTTTTTTGGCCCAGATTCTACTTATAGGGCACAGTGAAGTCACGACACAGCAGCCTATTCTTCCTTTCTCTGGGCAATCAGGAAAAAGTCTGCCTTTGTCCCTTGCTTGGGGGTGTGGGGTGATGGTGAGCCCAGGCAGCTGCCTATGGGGACCATGTGACCCCTTAAAGAGGTTTCAGCTATGCAGCATTATTCTGAGACCACATAGAGGGCCTTAACTTGTTCACAGATCACTTCAGACAAATAATCCGTGGACTGAAAGTGCTTGCAGTTAGACACAGTCAGTGTGCTTCCCTTTCCACTTTTTCCACATTTTCTTGAGTGGAGTCATGAGGGTGCGAGGGTAGAGTTAGTCCTTCAATGCTCACTATCAGTGTTTACAAGGAAGAGGATGCAAAAACAATGAAATATTTTACTTTTATTTTTCTGTTTCCAATAGAAAATGTTTGGGAATCTATCTGTCGACATGAGCTGACAAAGGTTGTCTTTTGAGAATACTTCAGAAACCCCACTAGCCTCAGTTCTTACCTGCAAAGGTAACCAACTCTTTTTCCAGCAAGGGGCCAGTGAAGCAGGTATTTCTTTCACAGTGTTGGTTGCTCATCAGTATAAATGCCAGAAATCTGGACCTGTCCAAGTTAAAGAGAAGCACACTTGTCCTTGGTGTGTGGTATGTGGGTGGCCAAGGGGAACACAGGTGAAACCGTGGTGCCCTTATTTCTGCTCATTAAGGCATCTGTTAGCTATGAGAACTTTAGGCAAGAAGGCATTTATTCTGCTTTCTGAAGATGAAAGCCTGCCACTCACTGCCACAGGTTTCAGGCAAAGCTGAGCCACAGAAAGACTGACAGATGAGATGATAGAGGCATGTTAGGTTGGCTTTTTAAACAAACATTGGTCACAGAGCCCAATCCGAAGGTAAACTTGGGTTGCATTATTTAATACCCACTCCCAGCATGAGTGGCTAGAGGAGGTAGACAGGTGCTAATAGTTTGAGAAACATGGACATGGTCACTGAGCTAGTTAAGTTAGGTTTGCAGAATGCACGGTTGGCATTGAGAATCCCTTCTCTCACCTGCTCTACCACAGTGCAGGTTGCTCTGCTTTTGACGGCATTATTTAGTGCCTCTCTGGTTTCTCATTAAGAGGTTTAGAGCAGGATATCTATATTTCCACCATGACCCAACCATGCCTCGTGCACATAAGACAACCAAGCCCTTACTTAGGTAGTGACCACTCTTTTCTTACTGTTTAGGAAGTTTTCAAACTTCCTAAACTTCCTCTGAGAGAAGCAACCAGGAGCTGAGATTAGAGACCATAATAGGCTCAGTGTGATTTACTGTGTGGCAATACGGAGAATTAATTGTACTGATAGAAGGTTCTCCAAGGATGGTCCCTGATCCAGCAGCAGCTGGGACCTTGTTAGACATGCAAATCCTTCAGCTCTGCCCAGACCAACTGAATTAGAAACTCGGAGCCTGGGGCTCAGCAATCTACATTTTAACAAGCCCTTGAGGTGGTTCTGATTCACGCTAAACAGATTTCCTTCTGGAGTTTGTGCTCTGCCATTCCCAGCAAACCCCTTTGTCATTCCTAGCACACACTGGGATTGGACAGAGAGAGGAGGCCTGGATGGAGCATCCCTGACATCCGAAGACCTGAGAGCTCCTGAGTGGTGGTGGCAGAGGGAGGACCTCCTTCCTGGATGAGGTGCACTTTTTCTGGGAGTGTTGTGTTCCATGAGATGAATCCCGAGTGCTCCTGGTTCTGGGTTCTGTTCCTTGGCTCCATGTGGTTCTGGGTTACTAGGCCACAGCTCCCAAATCTTAGTTCCTTGCTGTCTCTCTGGTCCTTGCCTCTCTTCCCCTCCTGGAAGCCTGCTGTCTTAGAACAGTTGTCCAGACCTCAGATATGTGTGGTTCTGATCATTAGCACTTTGTACATGGGATCCTTGCCTTGAAAATCTCTTTGTTCTCTCCGAATTCAGGCAAAAGGAGGGGCAGGAAGCTTGGAGGAGTTCTCCTTTCAGCCTGCTGCCTGCTCTAAGTAGAACAAAGCTGGAGAGTGGGGAAGGCGCTTTGATCCCAGACAATGAGAGCTGTTGGATTAAGTGTTTGGAGGGACCAGACAGCTCTGGCACAGAACAGATCAGTTACTTTTCTTTCTTCATCTATTTTTTTTTTTTCAAGACCTAATTCATGTACTGGAAACAACCAAAAAAAAAAAAAAAGGCTAAGGTTTCGAAGGAGGTTGTTTTTTAGCTCTAAGTCTCAGCTGTAACCTGGAACATGTGTGGGCGGGTGTCCAACACAGGCTCCTGGCTCTGCTCTGGGGCGGGAGGCCACCCTGACATGTGAGGGACATGTGTGGGCGGGTGTCCAACACAGGCTCCTGGCTCTGCTCTGGGGCGGAAGGCCACCCTGACATGTGAGGATACACATGTCAGTCTGACTTTTCCAAGGGACTTGGAGGCCACAATGTGGCAGCTGGGGCTGGAAAATGCTAGAATTAGAAGGGACTGTGAGAAATTTGCTTATGTATTCAATACAGCTGCAAGGCATACGGAAGGCTGAGTTTAAAAACAAACATACTAAAATAAACATTTCCCTACAGACACCTACTAAGTGATTTAGGTATCAACTCATGAAGCCTTTAGTACACCCTCTGGGATCTCTGCGTATGTGATTCAGTGGCCATTGTAATAAGACTCATGAGGTGGGCATTGTTATAATCCCACATTACAAACGATAGATACCATTGCACAGAGAGGCTATTACGCTACCAGTTACACAGCTAAGTACAGGCAGAAACAAGATAGGAATCCAGGCAATCTGGTTCCAGACCCATGTTCCTCATTATAGGACTAGGTCTCTGCTCATAGCGATCCCAGTGCATCTCAGAGAGGGAGGCAGTGGCCTAGGGCAGGGGTGACAAACTTGTGGCATGCATGCTGCAGTGGACTCCAGAGCCCTCTGTTGGCATACGAGCCAACTCATTCCAGGGAGACAAGTTGCTCCAGCACTGCCTCAGCAACCAGCATTCAGGTTTAATTGTAGCGTTGGTGCTTTGTGACACATAAGTGGGTTTTGTGTTATAGTTTGGGTACTTAGTCTCTGAAAGGTTCACCATCACTGGTGGAGGGGAAACCCCATTTTCAGTGCACAGGACACTATCCCTAACATTGTGCTGTTATTTATAAACGTAAACTCAGCACAGAGCAACAAGGGCTGGCTGGCTGGGTGCAGTGTGGGGGAACACAGAGGAAGCAACTTGGAGCTCAGAACTGCCATTGACCAGGCAGAGGCAGCCTTTGCTCACAGAAGAGAGGAAGTTTAACCACAGTGTCTAGAAACACCAAGGGAGAAAAGGGAGGAGGGTGGGCCAGGCCTGGAAACATAATGTGCGAAGACATTAGAACTAGACTAGAGTGTCAAAAATGAGAAGGCTTTGAGGATGCCCAGGTCTTTTGTAACCCCACCTTTCTAGAACCCCTTGGGTTTCTGCTGTGTCACAGTGATGAGAATAGAACCAGAGAACCACAGTGCTGTAAAGGACCCGGGCATATATATGAGGTTGAGTACAGTTAGATCCAAAAAACAGAAGCCTATCATGGTATTACGGTTTATACACTGTGTCAACTTGAGAAGTCTAGAAACTTTACTAAGTGACTCAGCAGCTCTACTTCCTGGGGTGTAGAGAAGCAGTTACTGTACTAGGGTATTTTTTAATGTGTCCATGTGAGAAGGTCAGAACTGGAAGTGATTCAGCAGGGGGCCAGGGGCCCTAGTTTGTAACGTCTTCAGCCCGTGCAAGAGGAGGGCAAGCAGATGGTGTGAGTGCTACACCCACCCTAGGGGAGCGGCCCTCATACAATGAAAAGGTAAATGAGGAGGGACTGGTTGCCACTTCTGCTGCTTCTTTGGAGGAGCTCCAGTCTTCTCCTTCAGCTTGGACATCGTCTCCTGGCTTCTGGCGCAGACTGGCTTCTGCTTGGGCCTCTTCAGCCTTCCCCGTAGACGCTTCCGTGTTCCCTCAGAGACCCATTGGCCTACTGATACAGACTTACATGGGACACTGCAGTGAGCTCCAGCCCTCGGGCTGGACCCTTCAACCTCTAGCGAGCAGACACCCTCTGCACGCTCTCTTATTCAACTTTGTGGCTGACCACTGTAACTCAATCTTGTAATTTCTTATACAGTTGTATGGCTTGTGTTATATCTGTTTCTTTAGTAAACCCTGACTGATACACATGGGGTTTGGACCATTTTGCCACCCATGACTTTCCTACACCTTTATACCTCTAGGCAGCTGGAATTTGTAAGAACTGCCCAAATGCTTATTGACCGCACATAGCTCTGATCATGCATCTCATTTTGCTAATTAGCTCTCCTCACTTCCTCGTCTCCCATCCTTGTACCCAGGTCTTTCAACAACCAGAGGTCAATTCAGATGCCAGTTCCTGAGAAAGCCTCTCATGCTCTTTCCAGGTCAGAGCAGTTCCCTTCTTCTTTTACTTCCTTTTGGCAGTGATGGTCACTTGGCAGATAATAAGCTTGTGGGCAGGGTCTCCGTTTAATCCGGGGTCTCCAACGCCTTGCAATGACCTAGCCATGGTGATAAGCAGTAAATATTTGATGCTGTTATAGTGAGCTATATAATTAACTACAATAAAATGAAACTATAATAGTGAATGTATTAGGAACTGCTTGTTTGGGCACCCAATATTAGTTGTGTTGGTTGGGTAGTTTTGTTCTACAAGATGTAACCCTGGGAGGAAATGTTCCTAAAGCTTATATAGACTTTAACTCATGGACAGGAGGGTCCTTGGTTGTAGGAAATCAGCAGTGGTCCATAGTAGCATAGTGAGCTGATCTCCAGTAATGTCTCAGTGACAACTGAATAGGGTTTAATATTGGGCTTTGGGGCTCAGAGCAACCTTCCCTCAAATATGGTACCTTGGTATTTAGGAAAACAAAAGAAGGAGAAAGATAACTTTTAACCTTCACTTTCTCCTCTGAAGCAGGTTGTAAGACCTTCATTAGAAAGACACCCTTCCTGTAGCTTAAGGAAAAGGAATCTTTTGCTTTGGAGGCACAGGGATATGGAGATAAATCTAAATCCACAGGCCCTACTAAGCTCCCCCAAGTTATTGCTATTAAAGCATAACCCTTTGTCCTGTCACATTTTCCTAAACTATCAACTTCTTCATCAAATTTAGCATAAAAATATATAGGTTTCTCTGTTTCTCCGGGTCTTCATGTCTAAAGGCTCCTGTGTCACATAAAACTTACATTAAATAGTCTGTATGCTTGTCTTTTGTTACCCAATCTTTTGTTATAGGCGCTTCAGCCATGAAGTTATGATGAGGAGAAAGCTATTTCTTTTCCTCTGTAGTACATTTCTCAGCATCTGATGAGGCAACACACAAAATATGGTCCTAAAACAACTAAAAAAGGCCTTGATTCAGCTGTGCTCTTGAATTCCAAAAGCCTGATATGCCTGTGATTTTTTTCCTTGGTGCCAAATCAACTCTGCTTATCAACTGCTATTTTAATGAAACCTCCTGGTACCATCTCAGGAAGGATATTTTTATTAGATACGACTGGGCGGATTCTCATGTTGAAAGCATTTGGTGTAAAACATGAACACATCCAGTCCTCAGATATCCTTCCAAATATTTCCTTTGAAATCGGAAAATTACCAAGGAACTTGTGATAAGAAGATGAAAAAGGAATTTAAAAAAGCAAGGATGACGTGCTTTTCTTTCCCTCACCATCCTGCATGGGTGGGACCTTTGGTATATGGAAATCAAAAGAATTGATTGAGATGGGAGGGACCTGAAGTGGGGCAATCCAGGCCCTGGATGGGACCACGAGGGACCAGGAGGGTGGTCGATGAGTCTAGAGATTCACGCAGTCACCTGTGAACCTTGAACAGTTTCCACATGCATCTGACTTCTCTGCATTCACACCACCACTGACGTCAGTGGGATCTCTCCTCAGTCAGACAGGTTGCTGCCGATCCCCACCAAGAAGGGATGATCTAACAGAGACATAGGGCTCCGATGAAGAGGGGTTTAAATCATCCACAGGTGACCTTGTTTCCTAAAAAGAACTGCTTTACAGTTGAATGTCAGAGGACATCAAACACAGACAATAAGAGCCAAACATCTAAGTCCAGAATTCCTGCTGCTTAACCAAAGCGCCCGGGATGGCTTTTCTAATTTTTACTAAACCCGCTTGTTAGACTTTCTACCATCTCAACTTTATTTTCTCAATTTCACAGATGAGAAGATGGTGTTCAGAGGAATTTGTAGCATATGAGAGGACCTCAGGCATATTGAAGGAAAGAAATAATGGCATGTTTCAGAGAAACAAAGAGGCACCATCTATGCTCACATTAGATTCCACCAGCAGGATGTAGAGGGAATTGAATTTCATTCCTCCCTATAGGAAAGTCAGTGACTTCTATTATCTTGAGTTGCAAGTAAGACATTTCTTGTCCTTGGGATAACCCTGGAAATTGGTGCATGAGCTAAGGCATAGTTTGAGGATGAAACCTGCTTAGGAGTGATAGTTGTTCTGTGAGTCCCATGTGCACCCAACACTGCACCAAGCTCCCAGACATGGCTGGTCATGCCCCAGCCCCTTCTTAATTCTTTCAGTTCACATCTTCCTCCTATTTCTCCTGCTGTAAATGTTTTCCTCTGAACCATGCCTCTTAGCCCAACTCTTTTATTGGGAAATATTGGAAATTCTGAGGTTCTGACTTCTCACAGTGCCCCTTTCTGGCCAGATACTCTTTGAGCTCAGTGTCTTTTTATTAATTATATCCCAGATCCATTTTTTAAAAGATACATTACTTGGTTCTTTTGTCTCTTTTGTTTGCTCTCAGCTTTTTTTCAGGGACCTCAGCTCTGGTAGTCCTTACCTTTCCTGACTCTAGCTGAAGATTCTGGCTTCTGTGGTCTCGACAAGTCTATCTGTGGTCTGATACAAGCTAGGAGAGTGCTTCTAGCTCAGAAACCCTCATTATTTTCCTCTCCTCACTCAGGGGGTCATTTAGAGTGCTGACTTTGAGTCAAGATACCAGAGAGTCTCAGTTTTGCTGGCTATCATAAATAGCGAGAAATCTGTTTAATCTTTCATGCCAACTTCAGTTTGTCAGCCATGTGGATGGGTATAGAGTTTCAGCTAGTTCTGGCCCACGGTTTTGGGAAGTCCAAGGGCTTTCTCTGTATTTTTTTTTTTTTTTGGTAGTTTCCAAGAGATTTGGTCTCATGACATCACAATAGAATTCTTTTTAGGAGTAAATGCATACAAAAGTCTTCTGGGATTGTAAAGATTTTTTTCTTCTCAAACACAAATACATTCTTTTGTTCTGACTCATAAAAATCAACAACAAAACCTAGAGGGTAGATATTTTTAACCCCACTTAACAGATGAAAAAATTGGGACTGTACTAAGGATTTTTAACTGTGTTTCCTTCTTTCATTTAGCAAAATTGCTGGCAAATTAATTATTCAAATCTGAGTCTGTAGAACTCCAGACCATGTTCTTTCAACTAATTTAAAATGAAATTGGGCCTTCAGATTCAAAGACCACTTTAATTGTATGGCCGACCTAGGTTTTATCATGCCATCTTTATGTCATGGTTATAGATTAATTCAGGTCTCTTGGGTGGCATTGTAATGTGTACAAGGTAACTAGAATTTCCACCTGTTTAGGCTGAATTTTGACCTTGAGGTTTTTACATACAGCAGTGATGAGACAAATAACTAATCAGTACATCAAGACCCTTTGCAAACCTGGATTGAACCAGGCACCAATGTAAGGGTGTACAGGAAGCTGCATCTCCTGGAAATACAGATTCTAGGATCTCAGTTAGACATTGCTAGATTCCAGATCTTATTAGGAATCTGCTTGCAATTATGCACTGTCCCAATTTTATCTTCAGAATTGAATTAATTAGCCCAAAAACATTTGCATGTGTAATTTGTTTTTTTTTCTTCAGATGCACTGTGATAACAAGCTATTCTTTTACAGCATTAAGATAGAAACATATTATATTTTCATGCAAAGTAGAATCTGTTATTTTTGAAGTGTCTATTCCTCCTGTCTTTAAAATATTCAAAAACTAAGTGTGTGTCAGACAGCGGGTCTTAGAAAGTCAAACTCTCAGCTCGTGTGGCTGTGGATGGTTTCATCTGTAATGCATGGAAGCTGTTCCAGAGCAAAGAATTCACAGGAGTTACAATTTCATTAACACACTCACAGAGGGCTAGTTCCTATTTGAAATGGTGCTGGGCATAAGAATGGAAGCAGGAAGGACTGAAATTGTAACTGGAATTGTCCTTTACGGTGCCGTTTAAAACCAAAATTTTATGGTTGGTTCCTGTCTTTTGACCTTGGAGGCTCAGTAACTCATAATCATTTTTGAAAATGTATCCACCTTGATTAACCTCATTGTCTATAAAGTTATAGTCCATGAAACTGTCTCTTCTGACACTTTTTATTGGAGGAGATTATTATGAAAATATATTTTCAAGATGTTATTGATTTTAAAATGACAAAGAGGGGAAGTATATCTAATTACCAAATATATATCCCCACTGTTTGATAACTGTAAGGAAATAGGATTTTATTGACTATTCTGGGGAAACTGGGTGGATTTCTGACCTGAATTTACAAAGATACACACCACTGACTTTTATTTTAAGCACCAGAAACAATCCAAGAAGGTATTTTATATGAAGACATTTTTTAACTGGTCAAATGTCTTTATTATGTAGCTTTGACTCAGCTCTACTTGTAATTTACCATATTGCTGAAGGATCTCAAAAATTCTCGTGTCAGGAATTCCTTGTGGTTGGAAGAATAGCTTGTGTTGAAATTTTGTCTCTAACTCTCTGGGAAGTTACCGAGAGAAACTCATATTTTCTGAGCCTCAGTTTTCTCTCTATAAGGTGGAGCTAGTAAAGCAAAACTCTTAGGGAAATGAGGTAACATGTAAAGGTCCCAGTAGGCTGATCATGTGCAAAGGGCCTCAACAGTGGTGATTTTTGGTTTAAACTCAGAGAAAATGGTCATCAGAGTATATGCTAGCTGTCTGCATATTTAAGAATTTATACATGTAAGCATAGTTAAGTCTTATCTGTTATCTTTAGGATAGACTTGAGACGGATTGGTACAAGTCTCAGAGGTAACACCTGTCTTCACTGGAACTACCTAATGCTATGGGCACTACAAAGCCTGTCATAAGAGATGATCAGGCAGGGCTGGGCATTCCCAATGGTGGTTGTTGTGGAGTTCAGCATTAGCTGGAAAATTGATCCAACTTGCCCATTAATCTCCTCTGTATCAGTTCTTCTGAATTTCTCTAAATCATCAGACTTTCTATGTAGAGACTCATCTCAAATCAGACCCAGGGCCAATATTCGCCTCCTCCGATATCAATAGACTGGGCCTCTATGGATGGATTGCTTTTCCACTATCTATTTGCATCTCATCCATATCTGCCTCATTTGACCTCTGTTTGGTATCTCAGTTCTGGCTGACACCTACAGATATCCCAGGCTGAGGAGGCTCTACTTACAGTCTTTTCTGTCCATCCCAGCTGCCTTCCAAGCTGGTATCCTCACATTCTCTTCCCAGAACATTGCCTTTCCTCTCATCTTCAGGCTTCTGGCTCCCTTTATGATGACTCATGTCTGCTTTAGATTGGCTTTTGTTCATTCAATTTTATTTCACTTCTAAGAAGAGCTAACGTGGAGAAAACTCATTGGGGGGGGCTAATTCTCAGTTATTTTAACTTATTATTTTATTTTTACATGAGACAGTATATTATTATGTCATCAGGCTGACCTTAAACTTACTGTATAACTCAGGCTGGCCTTGAACTCATGAACCTCCTACCTCAGCTTCCTGAGCCTCGGAGTTGTTTCTTGATCTGCTGGATTCATTTAAACCAAAGTGCATGGGCAAGGGAGTAGGCTTTGCTTATAGCCCTGATTCAAATCTTGTTTCTATCATTTACTACTGTGGAATGTTGGGTAAGTCTCACCACATTTCTGGGTCTGTCTTCATGTTACAAAATCACCTATTTCTCAAAATGTGCATGGGTTGGAAGAATCTATGTAAACTTTAACTGTATGTAAATCTTGTGACATAAAATAGAGGCTCACTAAGTGCTTGCTTCCAACACTCTCCTGCTTGCTTGCCTTCCTTAGCAGCACCTCTCTAAATGGTTCCCAGTCTCCAAAATCATTTTTTACCTTATCATGTTTCTTTCAGAAGCTTTTTGAAAAATTCATGTAACCTGTGACATGAACAACTTATATCGAATGCTACAGTTTGCTGGAAACTTTCTCTGTTAAAGGCAGTACAGTTCTGATTAGACTAACCAGTCTTCTGGTCTTATTCCTGCAGAAGAGAAAAAGCAACCCACTGTGGTGTGAAGCACATGGAAGTATCCCTTTCTCAAGTGTGTTTACTGCACATATGCCCTGGAGGACTGTCACATGCTGCAGGAAACATGGCTGGCTTCTAGGAAGTTGGCTGTGTCCCTTTTTGGGTGAGAATGCATGAAATGCCCACCTGAGTTAATTCTTCATCTGTGCGGTTGATACTCTGAATGAGAGAAGGTACAAAATACATGGTACAAAAGGCTGAGACAGTGCGAGGCCTTACTATCCCAGTCATATGTTGCTGTGGTGTGGATGTGGTTTGTACCTCAAGGGTACCTGCTGGAAGCTTGGTCCCCAGCATGGTTGTATTAAGAACTGGTGGAAAATGTAAGAGGAGGTGATGACCAGTTGAAGGTGGTCAGGTTACTGGAGGCAAAGCCTTCAGAAGAGACTAGTGTTGTTCGCTGGGAGTGAGTGTGTTCTCATGAGAGGGAATAGATATACAAGAGCAAGCCTGGTCTCTTAGTCACTCTGTCACATCTTGTATTGCTGTGTGATCTCACTACAAGCACTGCCACTACTAGTTCTGAACTGCTACAGCCATGGCTCAGTGAATCTCTTTACTGTATACATTATTCAGCTTCAGGTGTTTTGTTAGAATAACAGAAACCAGCATAAACATGTTATTGGAGAAGGTTACAGTTTTCTTAAATCAAGAGTCAGCAAACTACAGCATTTCCATTAAGCCTCAGATAGTAAATATTTTAGGCTTTATTGGCCGTATGTTCTTGGTTGCTGCTGTTCAAATTTGCCTCCATATATTGAAAGCAGGTGTACTTGATAAGTAAATGAACGAGTGTGTTTGTGTTCTAAGAAAATTTTACTTACAGAACAGAAGTCAGGTACAATTAGGACAATAGGCAGTCATTCAATAACCTATGGCTGACATTCCTCCAGCCTCAATTTATGTATCTTTGATATGGACAAAATAGAGTTTCATGAAGATTAAATATGGTAATGCAAGCGAGATATCAAAGCCCAGAGTGGACCTCTACAAGATCCCCCAAAAGTTACTTTCTTTCTCCTTTTCCCTGCAAAGTGTTTCTGTACAGTGAAGAATTAAGAAAAATGTACACAAAGGTCCCACTAAACCCTGTGATTTTATGAATTTATCCTTTGAAAAAAGAGTAAGCCAGAAAAAGCATGTCAGTGAGAAATTGTATTCATGTTCTTTTTTTCCTGCTAAGTCTGACCACAAAAAGCATTAAATCAATCAGATGACAAAGCAGAATATGAAAAATTGGGTTGCTTTGGTCCCAACTATGCAAGAAGCCTGCACTATTTGGAATCAGAAGCAGACAAAAAAAAAATAAAGGAAATGTTTTCCATGCATTATGTGTATTGGCTATTCTGTGACTCCCTCGTAATTCATCACAGGGAAACTTTGAGTGCAGTAAACATTTTCCCTAGTTTCATAGCTGCTCTGATCAGGAAAAAAGCCATTAACATAAATGCAGATAAAAACAAGGCCAGTAATGGTACTCCCAATTGCTTCTCTATCAACCAACTTAGCCCATCAATCTTGCTTGACTGGCTAAAAAGGCATCAAGAGAATTTATAGCCAGGGGAAATTTCTTTCTAGAGCATTTACACTTTGCAGAGGAGGTGAAGAAGGAATTATTCAATAAGTCTAAGGAAACCAAGCTATGCACTTCATCTTTAAGCTTCCTATCTCAGGTTTTGCCTTAATATCCTGCCTTTCTGGGCTGGCATCCCCTCCCTCACGTGTGGCATTTCTTCAAGTAAAGTATATGACTGTTCACAGAGCCCTCTCTCTGTACCCATTAGGAGGAGGCGTGTCCCGGGGATTTGTTGGCATGCCCATCCTGATCCTGGTATGGATGGAGGCAGAGGACTTGGCAAGATTCTTCTGACCTTGATCTTGGTGTAAGTGCTGCATTACAGTCCGGCTCCCCAATTCCTCACTTCCAGCTCTACATGCTTGTTTAGATCCTCTTTCTTTACTTCCTTTTACTGTCCACTTTTAAACAGCAGGATCTCTGGTCTTCTTCCTCAACATCCTCCTCTTATTTTATTAATACTTTCCAGCCAACTCCTTACCTCTCACAGCAACAGTCATCCTCTACATTCCGACGTCTCTGATACCTTCATTTCCAATCCAAGCTTCTTCCTGTGAGGTACAGAGTCCTACATTTAGCTCCTATTTTCTCTCACCCCTGAATGGGTATCATATGTGTCAAGCTGAACACAGGCCACAGTTTATAACCCTGTCTGGCTCCTATTATGTCATTATTGGTAGCAGTTTTATTATCCACCCAGTAAACCAAATCAGAAACCAGTCAGTACTTGATGGCTCCCTTTCTTTTAGACATGTCTGATGAGGAGGCAGCACCTATAGATAAGAACTTCCTAGAAACTCCTCAAAAGCATTTATCATGGTTCACTCCATTATATACCCAGGGCAGGGATGCACTGTTTCTGACCACAGAAATAGTCTATTTGAAATACTCCAGTCCTCTTTGTTCTTCCTTCTTCTCTTCCACAGTTAATGATTTGGTGTTTTCTATGTTTTATGATTGTGTAAAATGAGTAGGATTTCAAATGATGCGTGTGTCTACAGTTGCAGGAGCTGCTGTAGTAACCAGGTAGGAGCTAGAAGCAGAGACTCCTGGCTGACAAGCTGATATATACGGTGCTGCGGTTTGAATATGGATGTCCTCGCTGAAACTCATGTTGAAATGTGATTGCCACAGCTGCAGTGTCAGAAGGTGGCACCTGGTGAGATGTGTTTGAGCAAAGAGGGCAGAGCCCTCATGAATGGATTAATGCCTTTCTCCAGTGAGTTTTGCTCTTGTGGGGATGAATTAGTTATCACAAATGTGGGTTAGTGTACAGCAAGGTTAACATTTGTGTTCTTGCTCTTCTGTAGTCTACCACTTGCCTGACTCCTTTCTTCCATGAACGGATGCAGAGTGAGGCTTTTACAAGATGTGGCTATATGACCTTGAACATCTCAGCTCTAGAACTGTGAGCCCAGTGAAATTCTTTTCTTCATAAATTATCCAGTGTCAGGTATTGTGTTTTAGCTACAGAAAATAGACTAAGGTGACCTTCCCTGATGAATAGATGCTTGTACTTTCTGTGTTTGTATATCAGGCTACATGGTTTAGCATTCTCAGATTAGTTCTTCTGTTTCTTCAGTGACAGTATTATTGCCCCATGTTATGATCAAGGAAACAGTTTTCCAACTTACTAGTTTTGATTGTCTCTTAGGATATGATAATTCCAGGATTTGAATCTATAGCTTCAATACCCTACCCAGATCCTCACTGCTCAGTTCTCTGAAGTGAGAGGCAAAAGGACTATTTTGCTAGACGTGTGGGGAAGAAATGTGGTGAAAATGAACAGCAGCAGAATGTAGTTCCCTAGGATGTGAGCTCAAGGCCAACAGATACTTTATTATCCATTTTGCTCACTGATTTACCCTTAAAGCCTATAACACCCTATCCCTCAATAGATGTTTATTGACTAAATGAATTAAACCACAAAAATCCTACAAACATGGCCTCAGAAGCTATGTTACCCTAAAGAGGGCTTCATCCTGTGCTCTTGCCTGTGCCTTTCCACATCTCTTTCCTTCTTGGATTTGACTGATGAATAGACAGGACTTCTGTGTTTCTGGAGATAAGAGCAGCACATGTCACCACTGTTTGTTTATTGAATGAATTGTAGATTACTGAATCCCCTACATCAGAGGCACAGTGTGCCAGAGTTTTCCATGTCCCTGGCCATAGATTATTTTTCCTTTCCAAGACTCTCATTCTGCCAGGAACAATGGCTCGATCTCAACCTTATGACCTCAGTCACTCTTTTATGGAATTCAGGGTCCAGTAAAAGGTCAACAGCAGGAATGACACATCTTCCATCTCTTCTTGATACCTATATCTGCCATCTTATTTTCCATCTGTTCCATGAATTATTTATCTTTCAGTTGCAGAATAGCAATAAAGATAGTCAAAGAAAAAAGAAACATTTACAGTTTCTCTACCTCTGTCTTTGTCTAGCTTAGAAAATATCTCACCTTGCATATCTCTGTATTTCTTGTGTCAGTGTCAGAAGTACAGAATAGTAGAATGCATAAGACTTCCATAACTAAAGAAAGGAAGTATTTATCCACATTTTATCTCTTATCAAGCATGTAAATTTTTAAAGTTCACTTAATTTGCTTGAACCTGTGGTTCTTTATTGGTTCAGTAGAGCTAATCAGCCCTACTTAACAATTTTCTGACTTTTCAACAAGAAGGTATTATGCTCTTAGTAGAGTCTGATATGAGATGGGTGTTCTCTGTATATTATTTTCCTTTCTCTGGGTTTCCACACCTTTTTAATCCATAATCTACACCAACACAAATATGCTTCCTTGTTAAGGAACTGGCCACTTGCAATGAAAGACCACTTCTCAGGGTATTTGCATAAGTCTGATGATGGTCACACATGTCTGAGTGACCCAGTCAGACTGTGAGACTCTGGCTTTTGGCAGGTGACATTTGGACCTGTCTCCCTGAATGTCAATCTGCTCACTGCTCCTAGACTCTTATTTGCCGACTGTGGGTTTCTCAGGCTGATCAACTTGTTGTAGCACGTGTCTACAGAATTTCTGCAGACAGTTGGGAAGGACTGAGTTGACCCAACATCATCTGTCTGGCTGGACATTCATTTTTCTTCTGCAGCTTGTCTTGCTCTTGCTCATAGCTTAAGATGTGTCTTGAGGCATTTTGCCCTAGTGTGATCTTTTCACCTTCTCAAGGCATTTCTAAAGGTCAGTCTTGACCTTGACTTCAGTCTCCAATCACAATGGTACATGTACTCATTCATTCCATCAACGGAATCAGTCATTCTTGTTTTCTCTTTTTTTTTTTTTTTCCACCCTCACAAATAATTGTTGAGCATCAACCATGTACCTCATTCCTGGAGATTTCTGGGCACACTTGTCCAGAATCAGGGTTGCCTCTCGTACCCAAAAAGAGTGTACTTGGAATTTTCTACTGTGTCGTTAGTTGTCCAGGACAGTCTAGATTTGGTGGGGTATGAGATGGTTTATTGCCCTGGTATTTATCCAACCTGTTTCCAGATTTATAATAAATGCTGTAAAATTTTCTCCTCCATTTCAGGTCAGATGCATTCTGCCTTCTGTGTCTCACGCTGCTTCTGCAGACAGGCATCTGCCCACATATTGCCAGCTGGTGACCAAGACTTCTGTTCTTAGCTCTTTAAATCACAGCTGCTTTTGGGGGCTTGGAGGGTCTAGCCATTAAGGACAGCTTCAGGTCTCCTTTATTTCCTATGTACTTAGGGGTTCTTCAGAGAGCTCAACATTCTTGTCTAAGTGCATTTAGTAACATTGTCTCCCAATAGCCTTTACCATATGTCTGAAGGCCTTCAATCTACTTCAGAAGGACTTTCTTCAGCCTGGCTGTGCCATAAAGAAATAGCTTCTGTCTCCCTTCCTGGCTGGTAGCTGTGATGCTCTGTACAAAATATTACAGGGAGCTTTTCAGGACTTTTTCCCTTAAGGAAAACCCTTTTGAACCCTTTTGCTATAGGATACCTGGGAGCCTTCCTGGACATCTTAGGATTCCAGAGATGTTTATGCAAATGAGATTCCCGGTGCCCTGTGCTTTTCTATACTACTGGGGAGCTTTTCTTCTCAGTAATCAACATCTCATCTTAATTGCTTTTGTTTATGGTTCAATAAGTGCGTCGTTTTGGTAACACCAGCTCACAGCAATATCTTAAATTACCCAAGGCTGCCCACTTTCATTTATGAACTCTAGATGGTGTCTGATGAGCAGTTAGATTTTTAACCATTTATTTCCTTTGCCTGACAGGGAATGAGGCACATAAAGCTGATGGGAACAGTAAAGTAGGGGGAACACTGGAGACGAGGGAACCATAAAAGTAGTGTACAGTGTTTGAGGCCAATATAAAAGCAATGAGTTTTTAATATACAGCTTCTGTAATACATTCATATTCCTAATAAAGTCAATTATTGTTGAATCTGCTATTTCTCAATTTTCCCACCTCAGCTCAGACAAAAACAAATCTGGAGCAACTCAAAAGAAAAAAAAAATTATATGACAGTAATTGCAAATGCAGCAGCTGTCAAAAAAAATGGTCTAATAAGTGCCTGTTTAACACATCTACCCTCTCAGGAACTGGGGGGTAATGCTGGGAACAGCACTTACCATGAATATAATCTGAGACAAAACTGTGAATCTTTGCCCTTGACTTGAACAATTACTGTGCTCTGCTACTTTTTAAAAATTTCAATTGCCATTCTACAGGCAGCTATGAGCTAAATGGAAGGTCACTGGGGATATGCACATGTCAATAAAGTTTTGGTTTTAACCACCTGGGTGAATCTACCTACGTGGCTTACCCTTTCTGTGCCTCTGTTTCATTATTTGTTTAGTGAGGGAGTTGTTCTCCAACTGACTGTTCATCAGAAAATTTTGTTCTCTTAAATTTATTTTTAATTGGTGAAAAATTTGCCAATTTAAAAATCTGGGATATCTTTTTAATGCTACTTTTAATTACAGAATGTTGTGGTTTATGTCAGTGGCCCCCAAGCTTCATGAATTATGGACTCAACCAAATCTATCATTTGGGATTGGTTTGCTGTCTAGCACCTGGATTGATGGTCTGAGTGCTACACCCACCCTGGGTGAAGCCAGGATATGATGTAATGGTGGGAAGAAGGTATACCTATCTCTCTTTCTGGTTTGTGCCTTGCACTTTGTAGCTACCATGAACTGCACCCCACAATGCCACCCTGTCTTGGAACCAACTGAGTATGGACTGAAACCTCCAAAATTGTAAGAAATGAAACTTTCCTTCTTTCATGTTGGGTGTTGGGTAGTTTGTCTCAGCAATGAGAGTAAAAAGTATCTGAGACACAGGAGAATATTAGTTAGCTATTGATGCTTAACAGTATCACTCAGTGGCACACTTTTATTTATCAACAGCATACTTTTATTATATGGGTTTCTGTGGGTCAGAAGTTTGTGCACAGCTTAGCTGAGACCAGTATTTCAGGATTACACAGAGGGATACAAATAAGATGTTGCATGGGGCTACAGTCTTGTCTGAGGCTTAGAGTACAAGGTTTGTTTCCAAACTTCAAAGTTCCTGGCAGAATTCAGTTCTTATTTAATTCAGATTGTTGGACTGAGGTTCTGGTCAGCTATGGGTAGGAGGTCACCTTCAGTTTCTTAGCAGCTTCTGCTCAGCGAGTGGTCTTAGCTCCTTGCATACATGCCTCCCTGGCTTGACCACTGGTTTTACTCAGGGACATGGTCAGGGTGGAAGACTAGCAAGCAGGTGTGACAGTCTCCTACAGCACAATCATGGAAGAGTTACATAGCTGCCTTTGCTGCATTCTATTGTTTAGAAGCACAGGTCTTACCCAAACCCCCAAACCAAAAGAGATTACTTGTGGCGTGAATACCTAAAGGTAGGAACTGGGCACCGCTTTAAAGTCTGCTCTCTGCAAAGACTAACACACATTTTTCCCCCCTCTCGTTTAACAAAAAATACAGAAAGCTGTCAAATGCAAGGTAAAATCGAACCATCTTCCACTCATTTTGTCCATTTCTGTTAAGTTTTTGGTTAGTTATTTCAGTCTTTTAGGACTCTTGTAAAAAAATGTCCAAAAGCTGGTGGCATGAAGCAGAATTTTTTTGTTTTTTTTTATACTTCTGGAGGCTGGAAGCAGCAAATCAACGTATCTTGCAGAGCCACACTCCCTCTAAGGCTGTAGGGAATAATTCTCCTTTGCCTATCTCTAGCTTCTGGTGGTTCCTAGCAATTCCTCACCTTTGGTTTGTTATCTCAATTTCTCCTGCAGTTGTCATATGGGATTTTTCAGGTTTGTCTCTGTCTCCTCTCTTATAAAGAAAGATACCAGTCATCAGATTTAGGACCTACCTTATCCAGTGCGACCTCATTTTAAATAACTACATTTGCGAAGACTGTTTCCAAGTAAGGTCATAGTCTGAGGTTCTGGGTAGACATGACTTTCCTTGTGGAACATTGTTCTTCCCATATTGTCCTATTTTTGTGGGACACTATTATGTTTTCCTCTGGCATATGCCACCCTAACTTTTAAATCAAGTATGCAAACCACCGCCTTTACTAACTTTCCTCTGCGGGAGATGAGCCCCTCCCCCGCCCCCGTTAGAGGCAGTTGGGGTGGCAGTTTAGAGTCACTTTCTTTTTACTAGCCATGGAACCGGGGGAGCTACTTATTCCCTCTCTGCTTCAAATATTTCATCTGTCAGATAAGCAGAATAAAAATAGTTGTGCTTAAATTCTGGAGTTGTTCCTTAGTGAAATAAATCAGACTCAATGTGTGTAAACATCGTATTGCCTCTCTAGTGTAAAAAACTGAAGAGTAAATAAGATTCAAAATGTACAATAGATATTGTGAAAGTGAAAGGGAAAGAAACTGCTCAAAAGGAAAGAACAACTGGGATGAGGAAAAGGAGAAAAGAAAGAAGGGAAAAGATTGTACATATACATATATTTATATATACACAAGATAGATTATACTATTAATCTCTGTTAGTTCATCAAAAAGAACGGTTTGTGCTTTCACTGTTTGATCATTTTTTCCATGCCTATATCTTATGATCTGAGCAACTTTGAAGGTAGCAGTACACAATATATGAACCACTGTCAATCTCTTATTATGTTGTTCTGATGTCAATGTGTCATCATTTTTGTTCTTTCATTTTTAAAATTAAAAAAAATGTGGGGTTGCTAAAGGAGTGAGATCTCACACACACACACACAGACACACACACGCATCTTTTTTAGAACAATACCTAGCACACAGTAAGCACTCAGTAGTTGGTACTTACTGCTGAGTCCCAGCTCAGTTCTCTCTCCACCACCTACCCTCTCTTGCTGATAAATATTTGGTTTAAAGCTTACTGTATTTTTGAAAATTGCATTCAAATTTGTTACTGATAATCATAGTCATAACCAATTATGAGTGCAATGTAAAATGAATACCTATAATATACATATAAAATATAAATTAATTTATGCAGTTAATACAATCAAATAATATATTTAAATTATTACTTAAACTATATGGATGCTCACAAAACCCTTAAGGCTTAATGATCACTTGCATTTTAGATGACTGAATGAACGAATCTCTTATAATCTTTCTTTCCTATCTCTTTTTTTCAGCTATGTAATTGGTTTTTCTTCTTGATTTTTGTGTTCCTTTTGTTTTTTAATTCTGATTTAGTCATTTATATTTTTTTAGGAGGCTAGTGTTAACAATTACCACTGCACAGTAAATGAGCTATTATTGTTTATCTGCCTTAACATTGTAATGCCAAGCTTAATAACAGCTCATAATTATGTGTTAACTCTAAATTAGTTGCTATTCTAAATGCATGGCCTATATTAACTCATTCAATTTCTGCAAGAGTCCTATATAGTAGGTGACATTCCACAGATGAGAGAATTGAGGCACAAAGGGGTGAAGCAATTTGTCTGAGGTCACAGAGCTCACAAGTGTCAGAGGCAGAGTTTGAACACAGTCTGTGACTTCAAAGATCTTGTCAGAGTCACTCAGCTCTGTGGCTTTTCAGTGTCCACATTATGCACAACAGTCTCGTAGTCTGGCTAGACTCATGCTGAAGAAAATGCACCGTTGTGTCTCTGAACTCATAAAGGAATAACATTAACCCAAAGCCAAAGCTCTCTTTCTTTACATAATGCAAATATTTTTTTGCAAATACTCTGCATTTTACTTTGTCACAGTCAGCATCAGTGCTGTACTTATACAGGATATTTCTTTATTTCTCTTTACTGATAGAGAAAAAGAAAATCTATGCTTCTATCATAACATTAAAAACTTGCAGCTTCTTCATCATATGAATTAAATGACAGCATCTGCTTTCCTCTTGAAGAGGTCATTTCTGCATCTCTTGACTTTCTGTCCCCATTTGGACTGATTGTGATTTTGGTGCACACTTGTCATCCAGAGATCGCATTTGATTCTCTTTCTGGGTTTAGTTTTCATTTTTCCTTGGATTTCCTGGACTCCTTTTCCATTTTTCTTGGATTTCTTTTTCATTTGGCTGAAGTGTATTCTCAGTTTTATTGTTGTTTTGCAGAAAATTTTCTTTGAAGAGACATTAATGTACTTATGTGAGTGTTGGAAAGGTACATAATTGAAATATCTTTTCCCTCAAAGGGTGAGAACTGATGTGGATCTGATTAGTGTCCCATTGAAGATAACCCCTTTAGTCTCTGTAAGCTCTCAGGATTTTCTCTTTATCTGTGCTATTTTGTACTCTCACTTATTGGCAATACAACCTTGAAAAAGTCACTGACCATTCTGCTTCCTTTGAAATTCAAATAAAAATATGTAACATGTTAGTGAGTGTTTTCTGGTTGTGCCTTTTCTGCCACTGTAAAGCAAGTCTCTCTCTCCCAGGACTCCAGCAGTTCTTTTATTTCCATAATTACTTCTTTGGGAGGCTTTATTTTTAAAATATAAATCCTGGGTCCTACTGAGAATTGGGATGGGACCCAGGAATTTGAATATTTCCCAAGATTTCTGGATGGATTTATTAATCAACATTATCTGAGAAGGTGACTTTAGGGGTCATTTTCCTGCATGGACACTTTTAAATGGTAGAAGGGCCCAGGTGACCTTTTGTGATGTTGTCACATGGTCCTGTGCTTGTATAGCTTTCATTGTTTTGATTAGCAGTGTAGGGACAGAGATGTAAAATAATGTTACCCATGTCAGACTCCCAGTAATCTCTTGAAGGTCAAGTGCAATTCTATTTGTAAAAAAGTTTTCTAGGATGTCTAGCTGTCAGAAGTTAATCTGTCAAAGTGCTATAGCCTCTGAGGAGGCTCAGTGAGTTCCAGCAGACTGAGTCTCTTGCAATGACAGTAGAGGAAAAATGTTTGTCCTTGGATCCCATTTCTGCTGAATTTCTCCTTTGTATTATTTGTGTGTTGGTCCCTGAAGGTAGATGTCTGTCCAAGATAGAGCCGTCTCCTTTAATTTCTTCCCTTACTTTCTCCTCTTGCTGACTTAAGTACCAAATCACACTTCTGTTCCTAGTTTCTAAATAGCAGAGTCTCTTCCAACCACTCCATAAATCACTATTATTAATAACAAGAATAATAATGATAATACTAAATAGCACTCAGGTAAAATCTTCCATTAGAAAATGCTTTCAGAAATAGTACCTCTGGGCTCCTGGTTCATATAAGAAATACAAAAACTGATTTAAAAATATGACTATTCCTATCCAAAAGATGTTTGCTTTTCTGGGTTGACTTCATTTGTTTGACTGAAAATTTCATAAGGAAATGTTTGAAAGTCCATGGGTTGAGAGATTTGGCTTATTTCAGAAAAGTGGGGTCATGTATACCTAGTAGCTTTAATGTGTAATATAGAATAAACATTTTTTTTGAAATGCTCTTGAGATGTCAAGGGGCAGAATAATGTAGGAATGTGTGGATTTTGATCCCGCTCTGTTCCTGTGGGGAGCTTGTAAATATCTCAGTGTACCTATTTCCTTATCTGGTAAGTGGGGCTTTGGACTTTCTCACACAAGATTCCTGTCACCAGACTCTGTAATTAGCACACAGGATTAACATTCCAAAATAGAAGGCGTGATTTTTGCCATTAGTAATGTGGAATTTTCATTAGTATTGTATAATAATTATAGTCGTCCTTTGGTGTTAGTGGGACACCAAGGTTCTAGGATCCCATATATACTCAAATCTGTGGATGCTCAGGTCTCTTGTTTAAAATGGCTCAGTATTTGCATATAACTGTCACATATATGCCCACTGACTTTATCATGGCGTATGATATCTAAAGCAGTATAAATTCTACGTAGCTGTACTGCCTTATTTAAGGAATAATGACTAGAAAAAAGTCTGTACATGCTCAGAAGACACAGTTATTTCTTAAATATTTTAAATCTGCTATTTTTGAATCCTCAGATGTAGAACCCATTGGTAGGGAGGATCACCTGTATATAAAATAAGGAATTGGCTTACATGATTAAGAGAAATTCTGAGTGCCAAGATCTACCATCAGCAAGCTGGAGTCTCAGCAGAACTGGTGGTGTAATTCTGGTTGAAGTCTCAAGGCTAAGAATGCTGATGACATACTGTCTGGTTTCAGGGCTGGAGAAGACTTATATTCCAGCTCACCAAGCAAATATCTCATCTACACTTTTTGTTTTCTCAGGTCTTCATTTGATTGGACAAGGTCCACCCCAGTTAGGGAGGGCAATCACCTCCTATGTAAGAGTACTTCTCCACAAAAAGGAATCAAATTGAGTGTGACATGCTTGCAAACCAGTGCAAGTGCACCCAGATAATGCATACACAACTGGATGGATTTTCCTATCGTGAACATGCCCATAAGAATTTGGAACCAACACATCAGAACACAAGTAGAGGTACTTGTGTTCCTGAATCACTTCACATAATGCACTGTTACAATGTACACTTTTTTTTCAGGATATATACAGGGTTTCTTTCATTCAGCATTATATTTGCACAACTTCCACATGACAATGCATACTTCTGGAGATTGTTTCTCCACATAGTTACATAATATTCCATTGACTAATTTGCAGGTGCCCATTTTGAAGAATACTGCTGAGTGTTCCATAACATTCCTTAGGTGAATGTAGAGGATAATGTTATTGTTTCTAAGAATTTAGCAAACCAGTGTTTTTCTTTCCTTTCTCCTTCCTTATCCAGTTGATCTCCAAGGCCCATCCACCCACCTCCTCAGTATCTGATGTCTGGTCCTGCAATCCATTGGCTGAGGTATTGCAATAACTGTTTTCCCTCCATATTGTTAGGGAGGATCAAGTGCATATAAAATAAGGAATTGGCTTACATGATTAAGAGAAATTCTGAGTGCCAAGATCTACCATTAGCAAGCTGGAGACCCAACAGAACTGGTGGTGTAATTCTGAATGGAATCTTAAAGTCTGAGCAGCAGACCTTGATTCTCATCTCTCCCAGCTGAACCTCGGTACTACTACAAGTGTCTCTTTGGAACTTCATTAGTTTGTAGCACGTGCACGTGCAACATTTCCAGGCTCCCTAACACTAACTGAAAACAAAGTTTGTGAATCAGCTTTCCATTATTCTAACAATACCTAGGATAACCAATTTTTAAAAAGAAAATGTTTATTGGCTCACAGTTCTCAAGGTTTCAGTCCATGGTTGGTTGGTTCCTTTGCTTTTGAGTCTATGAAGAAGCCTTACATGACAGGATCATGTGGTGGAACAAAACGATTCATCGTGGGCTGAAATGAGAGAGTGAAAAGAGAAGGAGGCAAGGCCCCAACGTTGCCTTAAGGACACAGCTTCGATGGCCTGATTTCCTCTCAGTAGGCCCCAATTCTGAAAGGCTCCACAGCTTCCCAATAGTGCTATTGTGACTGGTAATCACATTATGTCAGTTAGACTACATTAAGAAACACCTTGAAGATTAGTAAAGCACAGGTCTAGATGTGTCTCTGGCATGTAAGTGAGCACACAGAGGGCAGAAGATTCACCCTTGTTTGGGTATTACAACTAACATGGTTTTTGCCTGGATGTAATACAAAAAGAAAGAAGAAAGAAATTCACCCATTTCTGAGACGCTCTAGGCTTTTCGAGTGGGTGCAGCCTTTGTTGCCATTACCTTTGGACATGAGTCTCTAGTCTCTTCAGCCTTCCAGTGCATATTCGAACCAGCAGCCCTCCAGAGAGCTTCCAGGCCTTCTATCCTGGACTGGCTCTGCATCCTTGATGACTTCGGCTCTGCAGCTTTCATCTTTGGGGGCTAAGCAACTTCTGAAACCTCCACCTCTCTAGTGAGCTATTAGAGAGCTATTAGAACTCTTCCCCTCTGCATCCTGTAGGCCTACCTAGTAAACCCATTTGCAGAATTAGACACATATTTTCTATTGATTCTGTTCCTTTGGAGAACCCTAACTAAAATGGCTACCCTGTGAGCCAAGTTTTGAATATATAAGCCTTTGGGGGAACACTCAAGATTCCAATTATAGCACAAACAGAACACAACCTGGAGATCTTATACAATCAGCATCACCTTGGACAAGCTGCTGATGACAATTCCATTTCACCATTGACTTCATCTCTGAATACTTATGCCAGTGTTGACAAACCCCTTTGAAACCTGGATGATTTCTAAGTCTGCTATGGCTGTCTTGCATTTCTTCTAACTGAATTTCTTCTCATGGTTGAAGATCAGCCCAGAACCATCAAGTTCCAACCCCTCCTGTTCCAGTTCCCATGAAGCCTCATCCAACAACCTGAGCTCACATGTTGTCCATCCCCTTCATTTCACTGCTGGGTCTCTGCACTGAGCTTACAGCTGCTTTCGCCACTTCACAGTCCCTCTTGTGTCCTGTGCTGATAATGCTGCTGCACCCATAGCCCTCTGATAAGTTGTCTTTATCCTTGTCATAGAAGTATGCACCCTGGAGCAGTCTCTTGTCAAACAAGTTCCTTGTGATTGGTATAATTGGATTCAATTTCTTGTTTATGCCAATTAGTTGAGAAATGCTGTTGCATAATAAGTTAAAAGCAACTTTTATTCATGTAATTATACCCATCCTCCAGGCAGTTGAATGGGTAAAATTTCTTTTTGTTTCCGTTAGAAGCCATTTTATTTCCAACACATCTCTCTCTAGAGCTTCACTGGATTCTGACAGGTGCCCTGGCTTGGGATTCAGCGCCTGCTGCAAGGAGTTTTCTGAAATGGTTGAATCAATGCATTACCAGAGACTGGCACTCCAAGTCAGTCAAGTGGGATTGGCAATCTCTCTTCTGTGAAATCATCACTGCTGCTTCTTTTGGGACTCTATAGACTTGAGTCAATGCTGCTACCTACTTGATGTGGATCAGCACGCTCTCTTGTTAGCCTTCCTGTCCTCCGGGATTACTACATGGTTTCCTACCTCTATCACCTGCACATACCTGCATGTAGTAGGCCTTCAAGAAATGTTTACTGACTCAATTAATCAATGCTTTTTCTATGAGTGGGCAACTAGTGTTTACTTTTCTCATATACAACTTGAAGGAGGGAGTTGATTGTATTATGAACAGCTATTATAATATCCAATGCATGTCCACAGTTCTGAAGACATTTACACTGACAGTACTGTCAGCTGATGAGGGCCAGGGCCACGCCCTTGCTTTGAGTTCAGTTTTAAGTATGATTTACCACTGCTTCTTTAGTTTCAGAGGTTATGGGGGACACTGCATTTCTTGTTTGCTTTTATCCTTTTTCCTTTTGTATAGAGATCAATTCTAAATCTTAATTCTTCAACAACTATGTTCTCAGACTAATCAGCCAAGCAACTGACTGACCAACCAACCAATTAACCGATTATCTTCCTAAGGATTGTGGTTAACTAAGTTGTATGGATTACAAAGACATGAGGAAGTTTCATTTACGAATCAATGGCAGCATTAGTGGGAATTTAATCAATACCCCTCATAATAAAATGATATTAAACCATTGTATCCAGCAAATACTGACTTGTGCTAGACATTGAGACAACAATGGTGAACAAGAATCCATTTTTTTATTCTCATGGTACTTATATGTCTTCTGAGGAAACTAGACTAAACATGAAAAAAGCAAGTAAACAAATGACTTAAAAACGGTTCCAAAATATGACAATAAGAAGAACATATATCACTGATTTGTAAGACACATTTTCTTTCACCTTTTAATATTGTTGAAATTGTGATGTCTTAAAATAAGAACGTGTTTAATTTATTGTTTTTCCCTCTGAGAAGTTATTAAATTGATGCTTCGGCTTCCAATCGATGATGTCTCAGAATGGAGGAAATATGGTAATAATAAAAGCTCACATTTATCGAACACTAACTGTGAGTCAACCCTCAGCAGTTCTCTCTCCAGCATTGTCTCTTTTATTTTGGATAATAACCCTAAGAACCATAGAGAGGCATGTCTGCTTTATAGGTAGGTATAGGAAAAGCATCTCAGGGAGTTGAGGTGCTCGGTTTAATGGTGAACACCTGCAGAAGCTATTTTTGAAGTCAGGCTTTTTACTCTGTTACCCCCACTCCCCCTGTTGCGGTGTCCTCTAGGGGTGACTGGTGCAAAGCCAGCAGTGCTGTTAGCATTTTCCGGGTAGTCCTAGGGTCAGCCTCCCAGTTTTCACACAACTAGGAGGTCTACTTTGAAAACTCATGGACTGTATGTGATCTGAATAGAAACACAGAGAAAAAAGGAGACCTACAGAGCCTGCCTCTTCCAAGAAATCTCGAATCAAGGACTGAGGTGCCCATGTTGGGCAGCAATCTTGGGAGCCCTCAACATGCTTTGATTAGTACAGAGAGGAGAGGTCAAAGCAATCCTTACTCTCTCCTGAGCTACCCGGGGATAGTGTGAGAAGTATTTCCTGGTAATGAAGAGAGAAGACTCTGGATCTCAGTGTGGGAGGACAGGATTTGTGAGCATGAATGTGGAGATAACCTCTAAGTCAGGCTTCCCCAGCGAGGTTAAGTGTTTTTCTCTGAACCCCTGAGAAGAGCTAGAGAATCAAAGTAGTAGGTCCCTGATCTTCCAGTCCCCACCAGCAGTCATCCCTCTTACCTGTTTTCTTCTGCTTCCCTGTCACTCCTCTTTTCACCTTTACCTCTTCTTTCTTTATCTTTATCTTTTTCTTCTTTTCCTTTTTCTCCATCCTTCCCTTTCTGTTCCTTACCTTAGAAATGGCCTTAGCAGACTGAAAAGTCATTAAATAACTGCTGCCAAAAGCAGCTAAAGGGTGGTGGCTACAATGGAAAGTTCTGAAACTTGTGAAAATATAATGAACCACTAAGATTAGTTTAGGATTGACTTATGTGGCTAAATAGTTAATATGCTCACAAGGCTTTTAAAATATGAGGCTTGTAATTAATATTTATAGGTCTAAGTGATGAAAAATGACAAAAAAAAAAGTGAAGCCTGTTAGGATGACGTAGAGTTGAAAATCTCTTGAGATGAAACTGGGTAGAAGAGGCAGAAGGATATGGGGTGGGAAAAATTACTTTAGCTACTAATGCAGAAAAATACCAAATGAGCACTCAGGGAACTTGGGTACTGCATTGAAGGCATGAAGGGCTTGGAGGTGATTTCCACATTCACTGAATTTGTCTCACGCAAGCTGGACTGATTTGGGTTACAGTGAGCTGGTGAATTGATGAGCACAGAAAATCCAGCGCATGAACTAGTAACCTATTTAGAAAACCTGGGAAAGAATCAGAGTTGTCAGGCCTTTGAGTTCTGGCAAACTTGGCAGCTGGAGTAAGGGCAGAGATGGAAAAAGACTTCTGGAAGGATGGATGCTAGTCCAGCGTTCCTGGCTGGAGCCCTGCAGGCCGTGATGTGCCGAGTCAGCTCCCTTGCTGCTCTGTGAGACAGAAGAGACATCCATGGCCACAGAGCTGCCCTTGGTAGTTCATGTTTCTCGGGACTTTATTTCCCTTTGTCATGGGCAATTTATACACATTCCGCTAAACTGAACTCTAAGCAGAATGTAGCAGGCTGTCTTGGAACTTTCTCATTGCTAAATGACTGTTTAAGAGCTTGTCATCAGTTTATAAACACAGATGTGGAAGGAGAGACTTATTTCAAAAATTGCTGGCATTTTGGCCTTAGAAAAATAAAATACAGAATGATTATTCACTTCGAAAAAGCATTTCTTCATTTAAAAAAAGATTTTAGTATGAACATCATTTAAACATCAGTTAAATGAAAACTGAAGAAAGAGGCAGAAAAAAGCAGAACTTTCAAAATGTATATTTTTGCCAATGTATTGAGTGCATAGATTGAAGTTGCCCTACACACACACACACACACACACATGCACACACACACACGCACGCACACATGCACGCACATACACACGCACAATGCTTCTCTACGTTTAGCTCATTTATTTATTCTTTCAGGCAGATCTTAAGGAGAAAAACAAAGAAAATGGTGTCTTAGTTTTCAAATAGAAGAAATTCTTACTTCTTGTGTTTGTAATCTTCCTTAAATTTCATGAAAATAAAATGTTTGCTGTAGAAAATTTAGAAACTAAAAAAAAAAAAAGAATCATAAGGAAGGAAATGAGATGCCTATAATCTCTCTACTCAGAAATAGTCACATTGGGAATATCTCTCTGTTTCCTTCCTGCTGTTTTTTTGGGGAATGCCCGGGATTGTGGGTGTACATGTGTAGCTGAGAAAGGAATGTGAGAGGAGAGGCGAGGAGGTGGTAATGATCTCAACATGAGCAGGATGAGAGTTTTGCCAAATCGCAGTGGGTTTTTCCCTGTAGTGCTGGGGAATGTGGATGAACCATTGGCAAGTGAGTGGTGCAGCCGGGTTGTTCAGAGTCTCTCCTGACTCACGTGGGTGAAGAATCTCTATTTAGTTGAAGGTGTGTGTTGAGGAACATACAGTGAATAATTAAAGGAGTATTGATTACTTAGTATGACTAGTATGAACAGTAATCAATACTGATCCTGTAGAATGCAAAATAGTTCTGTTTGGGGTCTTAGGAATTGCAACTCAGAAGACATGGTGGAAAAGTGAGAATAGTGCCCTGAAGAAGGAAAAAAGGCCTGGAGTTTAGGAAGTCATGAGTTGTTTGGAAAGAGCTATGACTCATGCAGGCAAGTGGTAAAGTCCCTGTGTCCGCAGCCTCCAGGTGCAGATCCAGAGCTCGATGGGCAACCAGTAGTTGGACCATGTCTTGATCCCATTTTGGAATACTGTCTCTCTGGCTAACATGATTCCATCTTAGGGGGACTTTTCCATGATTCACACTAGTTATGTTCTGTGCTAAACTCCTGACAGAGGCTGTAGATACTTTCCTATCCACTCTTTGGGCAGAGGATTTCAAGTGCACTCTTTTGCACACGATGCTGTTACTGATGTTTAAAGAAACTAATAGCGCAGTCAGAAGGTCACCCTGCCAGCTAAGAGAGGGCAGAACTCAAGTTACCTGCTTGTAGTCTTGTGTGGAGGAAAAAGTCCTATTTTCCCTATTCTCCCAGTGATCAGAGCTTTTGTGACGTTTGGTTGCAAAAAACCTGTAGGAATCCCCTCCAACCCCAAGCAGTTCTCCAGTGATTCTGCAGTAGACACCAGTTGGGTGTCTTCTGATTCTACTCACTTCTGACACTACCTGCCTGGAAATAGTGCCAGATTCCAAGGGGGGAGAGGATGAAATTCCACAAGATTCCGCTACCCCACCACTTCCAAAGCCAGCGGCCAGCACACCTGACCCACCAGCTCAACCCTCACTTTCAGTTCTATTGATTTACTAGAGTGACTCCTAGAACCCAGGGAGGCATATTTACTGACTTACTACAAAGGATATTTCAAAAGATTCATCATGAAGAGATGCACAGGGTGAAGTTCTGTGGAAAGGGACATGGAGCTTTCATGGTTTCTCAACATGTGCCAGCCTCTAAAAACTTTCCTCTGTAGCTGTGTGGAAGCTCCCAAACCACTGTGTTTGGTTTTTCATGGAAACTTCATTATGTAATCATGATTGATGACATCACTGGCCACTGGTGATCAACTTGACCTTCAGCCATCTTTCCTCCCGGAGGCTGGGAATGGTGGGCTTAAAGACCCCACTCTTACATTGTGCCTTGATCTTCCTGGTGTCCAGAGGTCCGCAGCCATCAGCTGACTAATTATCATATGGAAAAGACACTCTTATCACTCATGAGATCACAGAGGCTTTAAAAGCTTTATATCAGGAAACCAGGACAGAGACCAAGTACATGTTTCGCTGTCTTTTACGCCCAGCGGGGCTATCTGTGATTGCATAGCGAAGCACCCTGAGATGCAGCGCTTACAGCAACCCCCATTTTACTCCAGGGTAGGACTGTGTGGCTCAGGAGTTTGGGCAGAGCTCCTCTTGGCAGTGGCTGAAGTCATTCGGTGGCTTTTGTCTGGTGGTTGGGGATGTCGCAGGGGAAGCGGTTCACCGGGACTGTGTTTGCTTACTTGGTGGCTTGTTGGGGACAGCTGACAGGGTGAGATATACTGGGCTATTGGCCTGGGCACCATTATGTGTTCCTCCAGGATGAAGGCCATCCAGAACAGTTGGGTTGCTTACTTGGTCATCGAAGGCTCGGGGCACACTTGCAAGTGGCGTGAGCAGAAGCTGCCAGTCTCTTATGATGAAGGCTTAGAAAGTGCTATGGGCCACTTGATTTCCGACATTTTTGTGTTCACCCCATAGTCATGAAATCCACTTAGAATCAAGGAGAGGGACTTAGACTGCCCCTTTTCAAATGATCTGTGGTCTATCGCACGCCCAACCCTGTACTTAACTACTAAGGAGAGTAAGAAATTATCTGTGAAGTCATGGCTTGTCTGATTGGTTGATTATTTGGTTTATCACATAGGTATTGAACAACTGTCAAGTATCTGACATTAGGCTACCATCTGTAGGGAGACAGAGGGAACCTGAGGTTTCCAGAGCAAGTGTATATACTCTCCTGGGAGGGAAGACGATGAAAGGTCAATGAAGGAGCAGATGATTAGTGCCTGCGTGAGTGTGGCTACAGGTATCATTCTAGATAGGGTCTTCCAGGAGGACGAACTTACTACCACTTGAGAGGATGGAAGGGAACACACTGTCTAAGGAAGGAGGGATTGCAAGTCCCCAAATTTGGAAGTGTAAAAGAGTTTCTTTCATATTCTTTGGAACCAGAAAGGGATCATTGTGCCAGGATCCGGGTGGCAGAAGTAGGGTGGAGGTTTGAGTGAACAGAGAAGTGGTCTAGTAAGCTAGAGAAATTGCATTTCATGCTAAGGATGAGCACAAGCCACTGGGTTTTGAATAGAAACCTGGCTCAATCTAAATCTGTTTGTCCTTCCAGTGTGTCAGCCAACAAATGCTGTGTGACGGTGAGCCAGATATTAACTTCTCTGGGTCTGTTTGCCACATTTGTAGGAAAAGAGTTTAAATGAGTCATAATTCATAATTCAGCATTAGAATTCCCTGTCTCCGTGTGTCCTTTGGCTCCTTCTGTATTTGACTGGCCAGTGAGACATCCTTCCCAGCAGCCTCTGCAGCTCGGCTGTCACAGCTGCATTTTCATGGGCTCGTGTGTCAACACCAGCCTTGACCAACCAAGACATTTCATCTCACAAGGAGCTGTGTGCAGATGAGAGGAAGAAACAGAGATTAGAAACTCCAGGCCTTGCACATTCCAATGGCTCTTAACTTGATTTAAACTTTTGACCTGTAATGCTTTCCAGCTGTTTTGAAGTCATACATCCTGTCTTGATTAGACTCACCCCAGAGTGATGCAGAGGGTGTTGCTTCAGGGACCGGTATCCCGCCTGAAACTGAGCCTGCAGTTCCCGGCTGAAGGTAGTCACTCCTGCCAGGCTCTCGGCCCTCTCCTGCAGCCCTGTAGGAAGGGCACAAGGCATGCATTCCCTCTCTCCTCCCTCGTTCCCTCCTTCGCTTCCTCCCTCTCCAGACAAAGACCGCCTTGTCAACAATCTGTTTCTACATGGTGGAGAAAGAGTGGGGACAGGAGAAGAGCTCATGTCTGCTCCCTTTAAAATAACCTCCCCCAGGTGGTGGAAGTTAATAGAGAACACGGAGGGCTCCTCCAGTTCCAAAGTACACAGCGAGATAAATGAAACCAAGTGGAGTAGAGGTGGGTAGAGGCTAGAGAAGAAACGTGGGCCCTGAGGTTGTTTTCTTTCTTTCTTTCTTTCTTTCTTTCTTTCTTTCTTTCTTTCTTTCTTTCTTTCTTTCTTTCTTTCTTTCTTTCTTTCTCTCTCTCTCTCTCTCTCTCTTCCTTCCTTCCTTCCTTTTTCCCTCCCTCTTTCTCTCTCTCTTTTCTTGGTATGAAATGCTAATCGTGAGGGTGAACTCAAAGGCATGCACTTTTGTGACATGAATTTCCAAACATGGTAGCAAACAAAGAGAATTCAGGAAGCAGAGTGCCACAGTCAAGAATGGTGACCACGCTCTGTGGGTTACCAGGCCTGAGGCTTAAATGTTTGTGGGCGTACAAGTTGGAAGTTGCGCTAAGTAAAAGCTAAGTTTCTGATGTTTTGTTGCTGAAATGCAGTACACAGCACTGACTCTTATGTTTTCTGTCATCTTTCTTTATTTTACTGAGCCTTTATAGACTTCCTGTGGATCCTGTGATGTCCTAAGTGTTCGTTCATAAGCCAGATTGCTGCTAACAGAGAGGATCAAGGGGACACAGAGGTGTTGGCATCAGACGCTGGTCCTCCAAGGAAAATCTGCAGCCAGGAGAACTGGCAGTTACTTCCAGCTGTGGATGAGATGCTAACCATCAGCGGGAAAGCTAGGGATTCTGTCCACATGGGCAGGGTGTTTTGAACACTCTGCTATTCCATCTACTGTGTTCCCAGGTGGCTAGAGGTCTTTTTATTTTTCCATTTTGATGTGGCCTATTTTGCCAGTGTCTCCTTATGTGCCAATGCATACAAGTGTATTCTGTGGGTAATTTTGATGGAAAATTTGATGAGTTGGTTGGAGAAACTTCAGTAGGGAAATTAAAAGTAGTAATTTTAAGAGAGAAGACATAAAATGACAGTTTTGATTATTTCAGTTACTTTAGCCCAGGGCATTAACTAGAGATGGCATTTCAGGATTTGTTCATTTTGAGTCTTTTTTAAAAATTGCCATTGCACGTGGAACAATCCTTCACTCTTGAGGGGACATGCATGAGCTGGAAGATGCTTCAGTGTCGCATATGTACACTAGATGGCATGGCACAGAGACGCACGGCCTCAGCTGGCCTTCCTGCAGGACAAACGGCAGGCGCTGGGGAGCGGCAGAAATGGGGGGATGTTTGATGCAGAGTTACTGCGGGGGGCACAGTGTCTGCAGTGGGTTAGGAGAGATTCATGTGGCCAGACAGTGCCCGTAGATCACCCAGTTCACCTTGTGGTCTGCAAACTTGTTTGAAGCCCTAAAGTACTTTCCTCAGTGAAATGTTATGTGGAGCCAAATATGTGGTAATAGGAGAATTATTGTGGTTGCTTTCTGGAGTCCTTGGGAATCAAGAAACGTTGATCTTGCCTTTCTTGTTTCTTTCTTTCCCTTCCTCCTTCCCTTCTTTCTTCTTGTTTCTTTTCCCCTTTTCATTTCCAGAATTGGAAACTGAGTGCTAGAGAAAGCAGGATGTCCACAGCAGATCTTGGCCCAAATGTAGCCTACAGAATAATTTCCCCATGAAACCGTGTCTGTGTTTATTTAAATCCCCAAAGTTCCTGTTAAGGGGGTCGCCAAAGGAAATTGTTTCAAACTCCCTGGGGCAACCCTGCTGGTGGATAGATACACACACTGGTCAAATTCACAGAATGTTTCTGTTTCATCCAGTGTGCCGACACTGATCATAAATTCAGAGCAGGGCAACAGTGACAATGACAAGTGTGTGAACTCTGGGCCAGATGCTGGACAAATGCTCTCATGCATTATTCTATTTCTTTTCACAAGAACTCTGTGAAGTTGGTGGTATTTCTGTCTTTACAGATGAGAAAAATCAGATTCAGAAGTTAAACTTTTTTTTTTTTAATGGAAGTACTGGGGTAGAACCCAGAGCCTCTGCTTTGGGCTACAGTCCAGTTCCTTCTCTACCCCCTTGTAAAATTTTAAGAAAGGGTCTCCCTAAATTGCCAAGCTGGGCTCCAAATTGTCACCTTACTGTCTCAACATCCCAGAGAGCTGGAATTAGTGTACCTCTGCACTTGACAAACTTTTCCGACCAACCAATATATTAGGATACAGGTAAAGGTCTCATAGCAAAGAGATGGTAAATAAATGGGTTAAATGTAGTAGAAGTACACTTCTTTCCTGTATTTTAGCACATGGGAAAGTGATCCAGGGCACCTGGGGGTACATTTCAACATTTGGCTCCCATCCTTCCATCCACTGTGGGAATTTGAGTTCATATTATATTTCAGCTGGCACAGAATCCAGACAGCCAGTGAATGGTGGAGCTCAGATTTAAACCAAGCCTCGCAAAATCCTGGACTCTTGTGTTCACTAACTACTGAAGTATATTGCCCCCATTATTCTTTCCTGCAATCATGAAAGAATAAATATACTAACAATAAACTCATCATGCGTGTGTGTGTGTGTTGTGTGTGTGTGTGTGTGTGTGTCTGTGTTACTAGGGGTTGAACTCAGGTCCTTTGAAAATTGTCCAAGTGGGACTCAGAAGTGTGATCCTCCTGCCTCAGCCTCACAGAGTTCTGGGATTACAGGAATGGGCCACCACACCTGGGAGGAAATACCCTGATCTCAGGTGCTATCATTACTTATAGTAGCCAGTCTCCAAGATGGCTCCCAATGAGTCTTACACTCCAGGCTTCTACCCTTATTCAGGCCCTTTCCTGCACTGAGCAGGGATGTTCTGGGCATACCATGGAAATGATGGAGAATGGCTTCTGAGGAAACTAAGTCCTAAGCATTCTGAATTTTCTACTTAGCGATCAGCTGGACTGATGTTTGCAGGGAGGCTAGATGTTACATTGTCCCCGTGGTGAGGACCCTGAGTCTCCCCAGCCTGCAGTACCAACCTGACAGCCATGAGGGTCAACTGCTTTGGAAGCAGGTCCTCCAGCACCACTCCAACTTAGAGAACTGTCACCCAGGCACAGCCTTGAAGGTAACTTTTAGGAGTCCCTAGGTGAGAACACAATGATTGAACAAATGCTTACTTTTTATGCCACTGAACTTCATGGCATTTCATGAGGCAACAAGAAACTCAGATGTTAGGGAGGAGGCAGATCAAGAGCGTGCACATGTTCCAAACTCAGCCTGGCCACCTGCTCCAGAAAGCCTTCGAGGATTGCAGCAGGTGTTAGTTACTCCTACCTCCCGTGTCCTGATTCCTTTACCTGCCCAATGCTGCTCAAAACTGGAATTTGTATTTTGCACTATAGTTTCTTTCTCCAAATTGTAATCCCTTGACAACAATGTCTTGGGTTTAGATTCTTCTAATAACACTGAATTAAATTTAGGTTTCAGCGAATAACTAAAACCTTGTGCCTCTCCTTCAACTCCTCTGTTTTATAATTTTTTTAAATGTATACTCTAAAAAAATGTTGTTTTACTTTTTACATGAAGCCTCCCAGTCACTTCTTGTCTCAATAATAGGCTTTTAAAAAATACTCTGTATAAATAAAAGATAAATCTCCTAAGGGCCAGAGATCATGCTGGTTTAGGAGCATTTACAAACGGTTGGCACCTCTGGATTCTTGGAAATTAGGCCTGAAATCTCATCAAAACAAACATCCCCTGGAGACCCCTGGAGCTGGGGAGAATTTTTTGTTAGTTTGTTTAGGAATCACATTTTCTCCTGTCTCATTTAGAAGAGGAGTGAGGAAGGCTAGGCACGACCTTGCTCATGGGGGTCACTCTGCTCTCTAGCCCTGGGTCCCCACTTCCAGATGAATCCACTGTGTTTCGCAAGCCGCCTCCCCTCCCCACATGTGCCCAGACTCACAGGGACTCTCTGAGAAAAGATAAGCTGATACTCATCTAAATTTCCTTCAGATGTACTATAATTTAGAGCCACTTTAGAGAGGAAATGGAACCCCTTCTGCATCCTTTTTGAAACCAACATATTGTTTTCAGTCTTCAGGCCCTGGGAGGTTTGAGGAATTTGTGCAAGTTACATGGAATCTCCTTGTGGTTCCACGAAGAAGAATGCTTTGGGGCACGATTGTGGTTTAACAAAACCAGGCGGGGGAAAACGGTATTTTGCGAAGGTGCCTGTGTGTCCTTCCTGTCATGTGCATCTGTGTCCCTGTCTGATGGAGCCATTGGTCAGAGGCTCAGGATGGCCCTAGCAGCACCTTCCCTGCTTTGGGACTGTAAATGAACTGCTGTATTTTTATATTAAGGCACCAGAAGCTTTTCTTTTTCTGCTTGTTTTCATGTGGACTTTAACTGACTCACATGGGACAGCGCATATGTGGCAAAGATGAGAGTTATGAAGCAGTTGTGCGTCGGTGCCTCATCAGAGAGAAGAAATGTAAATTTTATCCCCAAATAGTGTATATAGTGCCTCAAGATGGGAAGGATTCATAACTTGATTATATACAATTCCCATACTTATTCTGACTTAAGATTGTATTGATCCACACCACTGACTGAATAATATTGTATGTTTCTCTGTTATGTTTTGTGAGTTTGTTTTTAGGAAAAAAATTAACTACATTAAATTTCTGCATCAATTGTAAAGGAGCATTCAGATTCTCCAAACCTGAGGAACATGGACAAGGAGCAATAGCTGTATATTTAAGGAGGTTTGGTAAATTCTGTGAGAGACAAAAACTCCTTGTTCCCGGAGGTGACCAGGCTGAGCTGTGAACAGAGGTTAATGTGCTGGAAAAAGGCTTGCAGGATTCATTAATGCAGGTGCTTGCAACACGGGACTTTGAGAACAGAGATGATGTCATGTCCACGCTGGGTCCCCAGCCCTGGCTCTGTGCCTCATGCCTCACACCCAGACTCCCCTGCTAATTATCTGTCAAATGAATCAAGCACTAGAGATATGATTCCTGATCCCTGCTGCTTTCTGCTCACATCCTCCTCTGGTCTCCACCTCTGAAGGCTGCTGAGGCCCTGAATGAGATTATGCCCCTACAAGACCTGATGCCACATGAGTTTTCAGGAAACAGATGCCAGCTCCTCCAGCCCCTCCCCACACTCCCTTTCTTTCTTAAGATCCTAAAACAGAAATTAAACATTGCAGACCAACTCCCAGGCCCTTCTTAGGTCCTTCTTCCTGTGACAAAATGAGTTTGTTGAATTTTCTGACTCTGAAAAGCATAAGGTAAGGTAGTGGATGCAGGGGATGTGGACACAGCCTCAGTCAGAGGTGACAGGAGCCTAGCTCCTAGGGCAGGGACAGAAGCCAGCACCGCAGCGGGCCCTTGTTTTTGCTTTGTCCTCTCTAGTCCTTCTTCGCCTTGGGGTCAGCATTTCCAGCTGACTCCTCATGCTCTTTCTTCCTTCCCTCCTTCCTTTCTTCCTCCCAGGTCTACATGCAATGCGATCCCTTCCCGTGGAGCTGTGCTAACTTTCTCTTTCCAAGACTCAGCTTATGTTTTCTCACAGACCCTCCTCCCAACCTGTGGGCCTGCGCTGGAAGCCTTCTTTGAACCCCACCTTCTCCGGCTGGAGTGGCCTGCATGGGTTAGCATGGGATAGCCCTGCCCACGGTATCACTTTCCAGAGAACAGGAGGTTTGTGTTTTCTGAGTGAAGATTTTTGGAAACAGCTTCGATTTGCTTAAATTCATTCAGATGAAGATGAACCTTGTCTGCCAGGCAGGGATAAAGGTCCTTTTCCCAAAGTACAGTAGAAGTTACAGAAGATTTCAAAGCAAGGGATTACAACCTTAGATGCATGTATTAGGTCATGTAGTCAGAACATGCAAGGGGGAAAGAAACAGGCTATAAAACAATTTAGGGTTGGGTTTGATCTGCTGGTACTTGGCACCACCCCTGTCTTTCCTTTTATCTGTGCTTCTAAGCTTCAGAAGTCAGATCTTTCTCTTGCTCTTTTTTTCCCTTCTTCCGCCCCCTGCTTCCTCTTCTCTCACAAAAGTCATTTTTCATGTTTTTTTCTTCCACACATGGTCCCTGCTCCTTGACTGTGGCAGTGCCATCTCATACCTCTGCCCTAGAAATCTAAGAAAGATCACAGTTTCCTGATGGGGGAGATCTCTACATTATCTCACTGATTAGGATTCTGAGCTCTTTCAACCCTGCTGTGTCCAAATTCCTGTGTTCAGTTCACCTTATTTAAACACTTGAGTGCTTTCTGTTATTGTATTTGGACACTGCTTGAGACAGTGTGTTGAAGTTGGACTTGTAACAGATGTGGTGACATGACGAAGGTCCTGGCACAGGCTTGAACAAGAGGAGGAAAGTTAGAGGCATCTAAGATCATAATCTTACTATAATCTTACCAATTCCTCATCTCCTTGCTCTAAAATGTTTTCTTTGCCAAAATTCTAATGTGACACCATTTGGAATAATGTCCATAGACTTAAAATGTTATAGTTTTTTTAAGGCTCCAGGTAGCTTGTCACTCAGCCCATGGAGAATGATACTTGATCAGACAAGAAGGCCTTAATCTATCACTAATTTTCATGTTCCCATGAACTGACATGTAGGAAGAGAAAAAGTTCAAAACAGTACAGTGAAGAAGGAGAGAGCATGAACCTGAAAGTTAACAGATATTCTGGTTTTGTTCCTTGTTTTGGCAAGGTTTCTAACTAGCTGTGCGACCTTGAATGAATCACTTTCCTTATACAAGGCTCACTTTCTCCACTTAAATGATTTTGGTCCTGGCCCAGATCCACTGTCTTTCCACTACTCTGAGAGCCTATGGGATGGAGACCCTTGATTGGATGGACTTTTCCACTCTCTGCACCTGATTTGTGATATTAAAGACCTCCTAGATATTAATAACTTTGCTTCCATTTGAAAAGCTATGACAGCACAGATGGATTTTGCAGACCCCATCTTAGCTTTGCACCCAGCAAATCAGATATCACACATTAAATGTGCTTGGCAATTGGTGTAGACAGAAGTCCTAGCCAGACATTGCAGGGAAGGTTGGTTTGCTCACCATCAACTGGTTCAAATACCCTCTGTTTGTGAAATGAACCAATTTGCTTCTCACTGTCTGTTTTCTAGGCCCTGGATTGATATTCACTTTTATTTCCATTTGTAGTCTAATTCCTTCCCAGAAATGTGCACTGAAAAGCAGGAAAGAAATGTCATCCTTTGGCTGGTTACCTTAAGATACCAGTAACTATCTTTTTATATTTTCTTTCTTTCCTTTTTAAAAAATATTATTTTCTTTTAAGAAAGATCTTTATTTAAATATGTTTCTCTAGAATGGAAGGACAATGGAAAAATGTACTTATTTCTAGGCTGATGCTAGGATACATCCTTGAGACAGGTGCCTCCTCTTTTATGTAGCAAAACCTCACTGAGACCTTAGTTATATCCTTGATACATCACTTTTATTGAGATGTCTATTTAAACACTGATGGCAATTTACCAGCCCACTAAATAAATGTGTGTTCTGTGGCAGACATTTTGCTTATATTTAGGCTTTCTGAGATTTAAGATGTGCAGCTTCTTCCCATAAGGAGCTCAAGTCTGATAGGAGAAACAGAATTGTGCACAGGCATTTGCTATTGTGGGACAATACACTCTATTTATGGGTTTACCATATTGGATACCCTGATGACCCAATTAAATCTTGCATTTGTCCTCCAAAGCCAAATAGTGCTCACTAGAGGTTACTTGCTGAATTGCAGGCACAAAACTAATGAGTGAGTTGTATGGATTTAGAACTAGAATTGTTAGATTTTAACTTTCCAGACTTTTGGCAAAGAGTTGCTTCCTAATTTGTACATATGCATATCTGAAACAGGGGTCCTAATATTTCCAAGTATCAACCTTGCAATTTGGAAGTCTGTCACAAAAATCATAAAAATGGTGCATGTTTTCTTTTTAAGGAATTCAGCAAGGGAGACATAGATTACTCAAAGGTGTAGCTGCAGAAATCAAAAGGAGCAAGTGTCATAAAATGACAAAAAGTGAATTATAGTGAATCAGTATGAAGGAAGTCGTTTATAGTGACATATAAAAGAACTCAGAGACAGGGAAGGAAACATGATACATACCTACAGCAGCAGGTGATGAAGTTCTATAGACAGTGAGACTAAATTTAAAATATATTGTTCATGCTGTATAGCAGTAGGTATAGATGCATGTACACACATATATTGAAACAATATAGAAGGATTTACATTTCTACTTGACCTTTGCTATTTTTGATGGGGCTGTTTAAGGTGATTTTTTTTTGTTTTCTTTTGTATGTAGAGTCTACAAAGTAGGTAGGTGGATTGCTTTAAAATGAGAATATATATTGATTGTAAAATGTAGGTCTCTCTTCTGGGTGTGGTTCAGAAATGTCTTGTTAAGCTGGTTGGATATATGGTAGAGCCATATGAGAGGTTTGAGAGTACACACTGCAAATGGTTCCTTCAGGATGAGCTCTGACCTTGACATTTTTGGGGACCATTTAGAAAAGGAGCTTCAAGTGCCTCAGTGCCTGCAAGGCTGAAGGTGGTTGTTGTAAAAGGATATCCATGGATGACAGGGGTAGCTGGGTAGGTCGAATGGACAGATTAACACCAGAGTTAGCCAAGCGGAGGTCATGGTATAGAGGCTCATGGCAGTATTTCCATCTTACGTATCCAGTTTGGAAGGTATTACCATCACCACTGCTGTGTCACTAGGATAACTTTGAAGCAAGACCTCAAGGAAGTTGTTATGAGCCAGCTTTTGGACTTCAGTTCTGCATTTCTGAATCTGGATCATGAACACAGCCCAATTCTCTACTTGCATGATTCATGGTCCAGTTCTAAATCAGAGGAGCCTTACTCCCTCGGACAAGCTAGTGATGTACAGCTCCTGGATGCATCTCGTAGCAGTGTCCTGGGAGCTGCTTTCTGAAGGAAAAATATGAATGGTGTCTCTGCAAATCACTCAAAAAATTAAAATGCACTAGGAATTTCTCAGTGTTGGAGAGTAAGCTGAGGTGGGAAGGAGCCTTCTCAGATTTCTCCCTCCATGCTTCTCCTTCTTCCAACTCCTCATTTTAGTAACCATTAGGGAGCTGCCAACTCCAGCAAGCCCAGCAGTGTCACTGAGACATACGTTACTAGTGGGTGTGGAAATCTGTATCTTTGGAGGGCATCACCCCATATCCCATTATTTTTCTTCAGCTTCACGCTAGTTTTGTTTTTCCTTTTCCACCTTCCTTGAGCAAATACTAGGGTGGATGATGGGGCCACCATACCGGGGTTAGCCCTTCTACAAGCTAATTTTGCTACGGGGAGCAAGTTTGCATTTTATCTACACTAAAGTTTCTTAATCTATAAACCAAGGGGACAGGTCTCTTTTGATAGATCCCAAAGCTCTCCTACCTCAAAATTTCTCAAGCTAATAACATTTGGGGCTGGATATGTCTTTGTTGTAGGGGTTTCCTGAACATTATAGGATGTGTCTCCACCCATTATATATCAGTATCATGCCTTTCTCTAATTGCTACAACCAAAAATTTCTTTTGACATTGCCAAATGCCATCCAAAGGACAAACATACACCCAGGTGAGAGGCAGAGACTTTAACTTATAGCTTTCTTGGTGCTTTTGGCCCTTCTGCTTTGCAGCCTTGGCAGTCACTACAGTTTCTGGATATATGTGGGCAGGTATTTCTAGCAAAGCCCCATCACTGAGACCTAGTTTAGTTCAGAGCTCTCCTCCCAACACACAGCTATGTTTAGAGGGTTGGCTCATTCTGGCCAACTTCAGACACCCCACAAGGGTGGGGTCTACTCCTAGGTGCCTTTGGACAACAGAAGAGAATGAAAGCTGGCAGCTAGCCACCTCCAGGGAAGTCAGGGTGCCAGGTCTTGCTCTGCTTCCTGGCCACCGTGAGCCCAAAGGGAGTGTTGACTTGGCTCACAGCCCACAGAAGGGAGAGGCCAAAGTGTAATCAAGAGCAGAGCAGCAAGAAGAGAATGCAGGAGTGGGGTCAGGAATTTCCTTAGTTTCATTGGAAACAGATGCCTAGCCGAGGTGGAGAGTTGGGGCCCTGCTGCAGGCCAGCATGCTTGGCAGCTTCTCTTCCTCACATCTCTCAGCCTCCTTCTCTTCCTCTCTTTCCCCATAAGCACCTCCAGATTGAGAGGAGGCCTATGGTTAAGGGAAGCTGAGGTTGTTGTGACAAAAGAAGTGTGGGACATCAGGGTAGGAAGGGGCTTTTATGGTTTAAATTCAACATATTTGTTGCTTTGGAAAAATTGAGGTCTGAAACTGGTAATTAAATCCTGAAATTCATGTCAGTGGATTCTCTGAGCTTATACCCATAACCTTGCTTCCACCAAGTCCCTTTCAAGATATAAATTCATTAAGATATATTTGAACACACCTGATGTCTACAGTCTGTGCCTGAAGCAGACAGCACTAATTGATCACAGAACTCCTTCCTGCTGGTTCCTTAATGCTGCCTATTCAGTATATGAGGCAGGTAGAACCAGTCAATCAAGATGCTGTATTCACCCACCTGCCAGTGACTTATCTGTTAATGTCTTTCTAGAGATAAATGGAATCAAGGATCTAGGGAATTGGACCCTTTTGGTAATAGCTATGATAAGAATAATTTTGGTGAGTATTTATCATCAAAAGCTGAGGCCAACAAGGGCCCCTGCCAACTTGAGACAGGGACAAAGGAAATGTGTCAGGAGTGTAAACTATTGCTGGGGTTCCAAAGCTTTCACATGTGCATGAGTTGCCTGGGGGATCTTTCTAGAACACAGCAGTTCCGGGGAAAGACTTGAGATTCTCTAGTTCTATCATTGCCCTGGATAGATGCTGATGGTCTACAGACCATCCACTAAGTATCAAGCTTTTTACCCAACAGATTATTTTTCCTTGTGGGAAACTATGATTCTAAGATGAAGGAAAGAGAATCAGGGATGTTTTACTTTCAACTTTACAAATGTGATGAGCCCATCTGTTTATCCTTCTGTATCTTTTACTGATTTTACCAGCCTCTACTTCTGTATCAGTCTTGCCTTCACCAACCTGCTTAATCTTAGGAATCTCAGAACAAATATTCGTTCCAGATGTGCTGTATTCAAGCTCTGGCCACAAGAAAGAATTTCACTTTTTGTCATATTTCTTATCCTTCTAGAGCATTCTTAAAGATCCTGCTGGAAGTTACATGTCTTTGGAGAATTGAAACCTTAACCAAGGACAATAGAATCATGGGTAGACACTTTAAAGGTCTATTTCCTTTGTGCAATCCTCATTTATTCACTAAAACCCTGCCCTTGGATGGAAAATGAAAGTTTTAAGATCCAGCCTGAATAGCTAAAAGGTGAAGGGAGGGGAGAGGGCTGCTTTATTTTCTTCTAAGTAATTGAGATATTTCATCTCACTGTGGCATACTTACATTGTCACATGGAAGATCCCCCACCTCATTAGTAATATGATTCGTCAAGTTTTTCTGATCTCTATGTTCTCAACTAAAACACAAGCCTTGTATCCAATGCCCTTTGCAGCACAGAACAACCTTTAACAATGAATACTTCATTTTTTTTAATGAGCAAAAAGAGAAAAGGAAAATGTATCAGAGGCCTTTCTGGCCTGCCTCAGGAAGTCTGCTTATGTAGTACTGATTAACAAAGAAAAACCAGACTTGAAGAGAAACAGCAATAAGAAGCTTGAAATGTGTCTCTTGGTCAAGGGAGCTGCTGCCACTGCTGCCACCCCGTTGCTTTTAGGATTAGTATTAATATTAGTATTCAATGTCTTCAGACTTGGGCTTCTTTCCACAGAATTCATGAATCTGCTGTTTCTCAGTCTTCTTATTGAAACAATGGCAGCTTGGGGAGAGAGGGGTCAATGCAATGTACATTTCCTAGTATAGGTCCAGGGGCATCATGAAGACGTTTATGGATATGAGCTCCTTAAATTTTTAGCCTTCTGACAAAGCAGGTGTTATATCCACAACTTATGGAGAGGAAAACAGAGGCTCCATGAAGGCATGTGGCTCATAAATTATGCTTCCCAGACTGAAAGTTAAATCATTTGTTTCCAAAACCCATCATGTAATTATTACCTCAGAACACTAGAGTGATGGATAGCATTCCTTGGATTCAGCTCTCATTTACCAGAGTAGGGGACACCAGACCCCTCTTTTTTTCTCCAGATTCTTCTCAACCTTCCTAGGACTCACAGAGCTTCTCGTGTGTCCATTTCTTCATGTGGTTCCACTCTCATCTTCTATATCTTTACTTGACTTCTGACTTTCTAGGGCACAGGGCATGGTGCTAGTGGTGGGGAAAGAGGGGCCTGTGATACAAAGACAAGGTGGAAGATTGTGTAATCAGATACCTTTAGTACAAAATCTACCCTCTGCTGAACCTGAGGTAAGACATTCACCTCCTTGATCATCATATTTCTCACTTTTAAATGGGAGTAAATGGATGAATGGATGTATGCATAGATGAATTATTGGATGGATGAATGGAGAAAAAATAGAGATAGATTGATTAATGCAGAACAAATTGTTAGTATGAAAGTGAAGGGTAAGAGAAAAAGGCAGCTGGCATTAACGAGCATAAAGGGGTAAGAGTGATACTCATTTCTAAAGGAATCAGATGCTACATTTTATTCAGGATGAAAGGGCCCATGCAGCCTAAAAATGAGGTTAGAATCAAGTTGCCCTGGGTGTTTCAATCAATTTTGTCTCAGCCAACATTTATGCAGGTTTTTGCAAAGGATTATGAGTTGGGTTCTTCATTAAAAACATATTTCAAGGTCAAAAGTGTTTAGAAAGTTTAACCTGCTTTTGAAGAATCAGATATAGAATATATATCTGACTTAGTAATAGTAGAATTATTATTATTTCAAATCCAGTGATTTTGTAAAATTGCTCACAGACTATATCTCGCATATTGCTTATTAACTTCAAGAAGACCCACATTCCATAGGGTTTATACTTTACTGTGCTGTGGCCAAGATGACATAACAATATTGACGCTCTCTTCATTTGTGTGAGTTGGTTAGTAGTCATGGAGAAGCCCATACAAGGTGTGGATGCTTTGTCATAAGTGATTTTGTGGATTAGGCCTGGAATGACTATTTCCTTCTTATTAATGACTAAGTGGAACTCAGGCAGGTGGAACAGTTTGCTTGAGTTCATGCAACTTACCACACTTAGATTGGAACTTGGATTACCCAATACCAAGCTGGCTCTCTCCAGACTTTAGGATCATAGAGGTCTTCGGCATCCATTTGGTTATCTCTTGATGCCACTTGTGTTGAAGCTGGTCTGGGCAGCACATGTATTTCTCTTTGTGTTGTGGAAATCCTGAGTGCACTTCAGAACCAAACAAGCAGCTCTCCAGCAGAGGATAATGGAGCAGCAGAGAATGACTGCTCTAGCGAAGGGGATAATTACACTCCTTGGGACTTGTGCACATTGGAGATTTTTTTTTTTTTGCATGTGGCATCATTTTGAGCATCACAGCAGCCCAGTGCAATAACTGGGCAGTATTTGCCCTCAGTGGACAATAAACAACAGCCAACTGCAGAGAGTTTAGGGTTAGAGCCAAGTGCTCACACTATGGCAGAGGGCGAACCAGTCACTGGTCCCATCTCTTCCTTCCTGACCACCCCTAACATCTTGGTTGGCATCCATTGGGGAGCTTGGTACAGAGTTTTCTCTTGCCAATGTCTTCTCTTCTTTTTCTCCTTCTTCCCTTCTTTCTTATTTTCTTTCCTCAAGTTGAAATTCCCAAACATAGAAACACTTTGAGAAAAGAGAATCATCAACCATTCAAAGAGAACTTCTGTGAATTTGTTTCTAAGTAATTGTTTTACATTTATTTTCCTGTTTTTAAACTTTCTCCAGACACAATTTTTTTAAACATTTTATTTAAAGAGAAAAAAAGCAAAACAGAAAAAAGGGTAGATATAATACAACATTTCAAAAAAATAAACCATAAGAAATTACTTGTTGATAAATTGCATATTGTCCTCTTAGAAATAGTTGTTCAAGTTACAAAATTAAAACTAAAAAGTGGACATTCAAACAGTGAGACTGCAAATAGTTCTATTCAACAGTCCAACAAAAACTTAGTAATATGGTTATCAATCCTACACACTTAAACATGCATGCAGTTATATTCTTTAGAGCACCTTATTTTCCCCTCTTTTTTACAATAGCAATTATACATTTTGAGTTTTATTACTCCTACATTTCTTATTACTTTTTACACTAGAGACACAATGTGATATTTATAAATATGATTCTTACTTATTTTAATTATGAGGATAGTCTCAGGTTGTCTCTATTTACCTATGAAGCCCTCAAGATCATCTTTTTTATAGCTGAGTAATATTCCATTGTATACTAATACCACATCTTTTTCATCCACTCTGCTGTTGATGGGCATCTTGGTTGTTTCCAAGATTTAGCTATTACAAATTGTGCTACTATGAACATGGGTGCACATATATCACTGTGATATGACCTTTTCAGTTTTTTTCTGGGAAAATACCCAGGAGGGGAATAGCTGGATTTCATGGAACTTCCAATCCTAGTCTTCTGAGAAATCTCCATAGCGATTTCCACAGTGGCTGCACTAGTCTACACTCCCTCCAACAGTGGAGCAGTGTTCCTTTTTCCCCGCAGCCTCGCCAACATTTGTTATCAGTTGATTTCTTGATGGCAGCTATTCTTTCTGGAGTGAGATGAAATCTCAATGCTATTTTAATTTGCATTTCTTGAATGACCTGTGATGGTGAACATTTCTTCACATATTTATTTCCTATTTGTATGTCTTCATCTGAGAAATGTGTGTTCATCTCAGATGCCCGACTTTGGAGAGGTCTTTGAATTTGGGGGGCTTGCTGTTTTTCAATTCTTTATATGTTCTGGATATAAGTCTTTTGTCCAAGGTGCTGCTGGCTAAAATTCTTTTTCATTTTGTGGGTTTTCTTTTCACTCTGTTGGTAATTTCTTTTGAAGTGCAAAAACTTTTCAATAATATGAGATCCCAGTTGTTGATTCTTTGAAGTGTTTCCCTTGCAGTTTGCATTTTGTTCATGAATTCTCTGCCTACTCCTATGTCTCTAAGACTTCTACCTAATTTGTCTTCCAGTAGATTTAGTGTTTCTGTTTTAATATTTAGATCTTTGATCCAGTTAGACTTTAGTTTCGTGCATGGTGATAGGCATGGATCTAGTTTCAGTCTTTGGCATGTGGAAAGCCAATTTTTCCAACACCATTTATTAAAGAGACTATCCTTCTTCCAGTGAACATGTTTAGCCCCTTTGTCAAATATCAGGTGGCTGAGTGTCTTTGTAGTTGTGTTTGCAACTTCTAATCTGTTCCATTGATCCTCAGGTCTATTTCTTTGCCAGTACCATGCTGATTTTATCACTGTGGCTTTGTTGTATAGTTTCAAGTCAGGAATTGAGATGCCTCCTGCCTTGCTTTTGTTGCCCAGAATTACCTTTGCCATTCTAGGCTTCTTGTGTTTCCAAATGAATTTTAAGAGTGTTTTCTCTAGATCTGTGAGGTATGTTAATGATATTTTCATTGGGATTGCATTAAATCTGTATAACACTTCTGGGAGTATGGCCATTTTCACAATGTTGGTTCTTCCTATCCAAGAGCAAGGAATATCCTTCCATTTTCTACTATCCTCTTCAATCTCCTTTTTTAGTGTAGCATAATTTTCAGCATATAGATCTTTTACATTTTAGGTTGATTCCTAAGTATTTCATTTTTTAGATGCAATTGTGAAAGGTGATTTTCCATAATTTCTCTCTCGTTTTTTTGTTTGTGTACAGGAATAGTATTGATTTCTGAGTATTGACTTTGTATCCAGCTACACTGCTGAATTTGTTTATTACCTCTAGTATCTTTTAATGGAGTTTTTGGGGTCTTCTTATGGAGTATCATGTCATCTGCAAGTAGTGATAATTTAACTTCTTCCTTTCCTATCTTTATTCTTTTTATTTCTCCAGGCACAATTTTAAATATCTGCAAACAATTACAACTTATCTTTTGTTATGTCAACCACCTTTTGTTGTTGGGCATTAAGGACATTTTCATGTTTTCTATAATTTAAATAACATGATAAACATCATCACATATTATAAAAACATCATTCTTGAGATAAATATCTAGAGTGAAATTTCAAATATGTTTTAAAAAACTTTTGATATTCTAAACTATGATCCAGGAATTTTATCAAGTTTAAAGCCTCATTAGGTACTAACCTTCTGACCTTTAGAAATTTCATATACATTGTTTCAATTTCCAATTTCTTATCAATTCTGTTTATTTTCTTTTAAAAATACTCATTTTTGGTTGTTTCTTTTTTTGGTCAATTTCTTGCTCATGCTTTTTCTTTACTTATTGTCCTTTTAATTGGGCTATGTTTTCTCTTATTTATTTCTTAGAAACATTTATATACTAAGGAAACTGATACTTATGTTGCAACTATTGTTTTTCCCTAGGTTTAAATAATAATGAAGTGAACACCAAGAGTTGTGTGTTTGAATGATGATAGAATTTATAGGAAGGGAAATGTCAGTCAATTGTTAGAAGAAACTTGTAAGATGAATGAAAGTTATAGAAGCAGACAGGGTAGCTTTGTGAAAGATCCCATTTTATAGAGAAGTAAACCAAGATTCTGAGAGGTCCAGGAATCTACCATAAGTCACACAACAAAAAAATGTCAGGAATTATATTTGAACTCAGGTCTGTCTGTCTCCAGAATTTGTGTTATTTCCACTCCATGACATCTTTGCGCCCCAGAAGGAAGCAATGATCAGAGAAGTTCTGTAGTTATAGATCAGCTGTAGGTCACAGAAAACATCAGAGCAAGAGAAAAGAGAATGAAGCGAACAATTAAGATGCTAAGATTTGAAGTCATCGAGCAAGTGTGTTGAAAGTGGCAAAACCAATGGCTGCCCTCAGTTGGAGATGGGCTTCAGGGCTGAGTTGGTGGGCACACTGTGTATCTCCATCGCTAGATCGCTCCCTGACCTTCCATGTGCTGGAGACTGTCACCAGCAGCTTGCATTCTCAGTTTAGAGCAGTGACGGTGAAACTTTTAGACCTTTCAATGATACAAATAGCCTGCTGCAGCAGGGATGCCATAGGTTCAGCACTACCGGTTTAGAAGGACACTAGAAACCCAGAACCAATTCAGGAAAGTCTTCCTTAAAATCTGGTTTCTCTAAGACATTTTGGTACCAATTTATATTAGTCTGAGTTCTCCACAAACCAGAATGAAATAGAATCAAGAAAGACAGAGACATAGAGTCAGACAGAGAGATCCTATTTATAGATTTACTGTAAGTAATTGGATTGTGTGGTTATGTAGGCTGAGAACCCTAAGATTTACATTCAGCAAGTTGTAAACTCATGTGAGGTGATGGAATAGTTCAGTTTGCCATTCAAAAGCCTGGGAACCAGGGGAGCCAGTGGTTTAAATGTTAATCTGAATCTAAATCCAAAGACAGGAGAGAAGGCTACTGTCCCCACTTAAAGTTAGGCAGAGACAGTGATTTCTCCCTTACTCAGTCTTTTTGTTCTACTCTATCCTTCAAGTGTTAGGGTGACACCACCACCACCTGGGAGTGCCATCTCCCTTATCTTCACTTGTCCTAGTGCCCTCAAGATTGAATCTCACATGCTTTTAAAGCCATTCTTGACTTCTCTTGGGCTAAGCCCTCAGTAAGATTCATACTCATTTCCTTAAGACAACAGACATGGCCTGACCTTTTGGGCAGTAACTTTTACAATATTTTGGATTTTGGCCTCTCTCTCTCTCATTTATTTTTTTAACTGCTGAGTCTGACAAATTAGGGCTATTAAGAAACTGTGTGTTATTCTGTCCTGGGTTACTAAATTAAGGGCTAAAAACTCTCATAAATATATGGATGCTCAAACTGTAAAGGGATTCATTTTATCCAGTGAAAAATTCATTTTCTCTAATATACATTTTTAAAGTCCCCTGTTGAAATTCTGTACAATATCTCACAGTGATCTTTTACTGTTCAACCCATTTTTATCTGATAAAAACAGATTCATCATCAACGTGGTTCCTTTTCTCTGCCCCATAAATAAGAGCTGAGGAAGTGGAGGATCTCACACAACACAGCAGCATTGAATTTTAACCAGCTTTGGAATTTATTGTTTGAGGCATCTTGGAATGGAAGCCAAGGGTACCTGCATGTCCATCAATTATCTCTTGACCTCTCCTGGTTGGAAACAAAGACACTCCAAGTCTGAGATGAGACAACTTTGTGTATGATTTTAGTTCTACTTGCTAGTTAGAAGATGCAATGCAGTAGGTTGTTATACATGCTGGTTCTCTTGGGTTAGTCCCAAATTATGCATGTGGGCCCAGTTAAATTAGCAAGTGTGACCTCTGTCATTCCCCAAATTGCCCTGTTGTGGGTGGCAAATTATATGGCCACTCTTGAGAATGAGATACACAGAGGTCCATATTTCCTGCTGTGTTCCCATCCCCATCAGATACTCATCCTGTGTATGGGAAATTCCTTTCACATCTGTCAATCATCCATCATAATTAGGTGTTATGGCTTGTATCTAGATGCCCCCCTATCAAGGCCTTGTGCACTCACAGGTAGTTTTTGGAGCTGGCTGGATCTAAAGTGTGTGTGATAACTAAATGGGTTTAGCATAGTTCTGGGTGTGGATAATGAAAGCCCCACCTAGTTTGGATAGCACCTATCAGTAGGCTGATAGCCTGGATATAAAGGGACAGCAGGAAGGCAAGCTTGCTGCTGGGGCTTACTGCTTTCCTGTTTCCTACCTGCCCTGCCATGGACTGTTTCTCACTCACTGCCTCTCTGCCATTGCCTCTGTACCCTGGAGGCAGCCCACTATGGGCTGAAACCTCTGCAAACTGTGAGCTGACACAGACCTTCCCTTCTTTAAATTGTGGGTATCAGGTATTTTGCCTCAGTAATGAGAAAATAATTAAGGCTTTAGGAGACTTACAACCAGAGACATTTCTGACCTGAAAGAAAAAGAAAGAAGAAAGAAACATGATTTTAGTTTACATAATGTACAAAGTATTTATGTTAGAAACTTTTCAAAAAAGTCATGCATTTAAAGGACAATCTCATGAAGTACTGTAATTAATTTATCAATTTCAAGATGCACCTTGTTTTTCACTCATTAATGTCTCAAACTTGGGCTGATGTATATGGATATCTCCTCACAGTTATTGGCCATGTAGCACTATAATGTGCCTGTCCTTATTTTTGCCTATGGTCATGGCGAAACACACTAAATGGATGCCAACAGTTTGAAAGGAAATCTTAGAAATAATAGTCATTATTTTAGTCCTTAGAAATTAAATGGTTTTGGGGAAAGGTTGTCAAGGCTTGTGAATCCAGAAGTATTTAGTAACATTCTAAAGCAAACTGTAGATTAAAGTCTAGAACATGTATCTTTCGATTATTATAAAGATATTTTAAAAACGGATCCTATATTACCAATATTTGTGATGACACAGAGTCTAGTATTGTTTGAGAAAAAATATCTACATGATGATTTTGAATAGAAAATTGACTGAATATGAAGAAAGTTTAAGAAAAGTACAACCAAGTTCATTCACTTATAATCTTTCCTTTCTATGAGTGCTCATGATTGACATGCCAGTTTAATTTTGTTTTTTGAGATGGTCTCACTATGACATTGAGCTCACTGTGTAGCTCAGGCTGGCTTTGAACCCTTAATGATCCTTCTGCCTCAGCCTCCTGAGTGCTGGAATTACAAGCATGTGCCACAACTTTTTAATAAGTGCAAAGTAAAAACTCTCAGAGATTAAAAACTCTATACCTAGATTTTTAGTATATATATAATATATATATAATATATATGCTCGACATGATGTTTTGATGTACATATAGTAAAATGTTTATTACAGTCAAGCAAATTTTGCATAGTCATCATCTAGTATAGTGAATCAATATTGTTTTGTGGCAAGAACACTTTAATTCTACATGAAGCAAAATTCTTGAATGCATTTCTATATTATTAACCATGACCCTCCTGTTAGATCATGTCTAGGTTACCTGGCAGTACCTTCTCTTTGTTACTACATGTAATACAACAGGTCTCCCACAATTCACTGTCCTGTGGTGATTCAATATTTCAGTTACCAGTGAGCCCAATTTACAGGTTAAGTGAAGATAAATGGTTTGCTTTGCCAAAGGTCAATGGAAATTTGCATGACCAAAAATGGATTTGAATAGTAGTCACTGACTTACTTCAACATGCCAGGCAAGTGCTGGACAATTAATTATTGCAGAAACCAAACCCAGACTCTGTTTCCACAGTTTCCTGTCCTGAAAATAGAAGGGGGAGGGGAGGATATGAAGGAAGATAAGTCTACTATGGCCTGATGGGTCTGATGCTAGCAGGGGTATCAACACTGAACCTTAGAAGAAGTCTCACATGCTGTGCTCTGAAGAGTGGAAAATGATTGTTGGGGAAGTGGTAGGAATATGGAGAGGAGTAGTATCCAGGCAGCAAGAACAGCCAGTCCCAATACCTGGAGACTCTATCCCTTGTCTTCCTGAGCAGTTCACAGTGATTGGTTTGAACAGTGCTCAGTCTCAGCATCTCCCATGGAGAAACATGATCAACTTTTCCGGGTGCTGATGCTTTCATTCTTGGTTTTCCTAAATGTTAGAGAAGTCAGGGATGATATGAAAAACTTTCATTTTAAAGTGGAGAAAATAGGACTTAAAATGTTCCCCAGTTACACTCAAGGTCATAATTACAGAGGGTCATAGCAGGTGATGGAGCAGATATGAATGGCAAACGGTCTGTTACAAATGGAGTTTGCACTGCTACATCCAACTGGGTCACGTGCTCCTCAGATCAGAGAAAGTAGAGTATCTATCTGATTCTGCACCCATCCCTCTAATACCAACCTTGTCCACAGGTGTTCTGTGGTGATTTGGCGAAGGTGGGGAACAACTGGCGGGAGGGCAGTGACCTGCTCAGGTCACACACAGCCAAGGACGAGCTAGGAGCCGGGCTGTCAGCAAGCCGGCTGCTCTGCACTCACTCGTATCTTCATTACTTTTATCAACGTGTATTTAAGGATCGTCCAAGCAGAGCAAACCACAGCTTTAAAGCAATTACTTGGTGATGATCAGGAGGGGCTGAGGGGATTCTGTTTGCTTATTTGTATGAACCTAAAATTCCTGCTTTCTTAATTAAGCCTTAACTCTAGGTCTTGCCTCCAGTTTTAATAAATTTCCCCCCCTTCTCTTTAGCAGGTCTCAGCATCTGGGCCACGGAGGGCTTTGCCTCTGCTTTCTCTCCTCCAAGAAGCATCTGTTTCTGTACCACCACCAAGGATATCTCCTTTTAAAATCCCTATCCCCTGCTGCTTTAGTTTCACAATTACCAGCCATAGAAAATAAGAACCTTGGTGACTCAGGAGCAAAGGACACATGAGTTTTTCTCCCTAGAGTTTCTCTCATGTCATCTTCTGTGGATAACCTTCCCTGAGCAGCATGGGATCTATTCTGGGTGCCTCCCATGTGGCTAACATGACCTTATGAGTTTTAGCTTTACATCTCCAGAAAGTTACAAAGCATCTGGCATACAGGGGTCACTTGACAGATGCTTCTTGAATAAGTGAATGTAGAAAACAATGAATGAACAAATAAGCAATGCTGGATATTCAACTGGGTGCAAGAATTGGTGGAGGAAGTAGAGGTCAGGGAAGAGAGGTGACTGTTTTATACCACTGTGGGTATTGCTGTTCATGTACTGAGGTGTCCAGTGATGCTTAATGGATGCTTAATGGTCCAGCTCTTCAGCCTGGGCATAATTCATGCATCTTCCTTTGAAACCCTGATAGTTATTTAACCCTTTATGAGGAACTACCATAAGGACTTGGTCCTGTCCTTGTCACTATGAATTAGGAGCCCTTCAGTTGTCACAGGTTGTCACTCACTCACACTTTAGAGAAATATTTGCTGAGCTGCTACTGTCCTCCCTGATGGAGAGACAGTGTAGAGGGAGCCCAACCAAGCCTCCTGTCTTTGTGGCCCTGGGAAGATAGTGGGAGAAAGAAACTCACCGTAGGACATGTGTGGATGGCAGAGGGTTTCTATGGAAACAGAGGAGTGGCACCTGGAATGCACTTGTGCCAAGAGAAGAGGCTTTCCAAGTTTCATCTGAACAGTGCACAGAAGTTGATCAACAAACAGAAAGGAGAGAAAGTATCCAGATTATCCGTTAGGGAATACCTGCCCCCAAATTTAGTACTTTGAAACAAGCATGCTTTTTTGTATTTTACAATTCTTGGATCAGGAAGGCAAGGTCCAGATACGTGATTCTTCTGTCACCCTGCAGGAACTGAGATTTCTGGAAGCAGGTCTGGACTGGTGGCTCCTAAATGGCTTCTGGCCCATGCTTTGGGCCTTGCTGGGGAGAGTGGGGTAGGGTGGGCTAACAGATGCTTCCCTTCTACAATCTCAAGGATGCTTCCCATGTCTCCTATTTTTTCTCTAGTAATTCAAAGTGGTTCAGGGATCTGGGGCATGGAGAGAGGAGGTGATATCTGCCAGTATCTTAAGGCTTCAGGGCCATAAATTTACAGGGTGTTTGCCCCCTGGATCTCCTGAGCTAAGACAACCACAGTCCTGCTTGGACTGAATGGCAGAGACACAAAGTCCCCTCGGTGAATAGAATGTCAAGGGAGCTGAGTCTGTCTTTAATCTGCCATCTCAAAAAGAAGGTTCCAGGCTGAGGGAGCAGCATGCAGAGGTCACAGGCAGCCTCTTGGAATGAGGCTACGATTGGTGAGTCTCCAGAGCCTAGAGCAAAGCCGTACTGGACGAGGCTGCCAAACAGGCAAGAAATCAAGCATAGCAGAACTCAGTCAGCCGCCATGGACATGGAGGACTGGATTTATCCAGAGGACAATGGGGAGGCACTGGAGAATTCTGAGCAGGGATGTGACATGATCAGATTCGCAGCTTAGAAAATCACTCTGGTGGCTGTGCAGAGTGTGGGGAAATGCCTGTAGAGGGTCTGGCTGGAGTCACAGACATGGGAGTGGAGGGAGGGAATGAAACCCTCACATGAGAGATGGTGATGTCTTCACAAAACAGAGGGCAGTGAGCTGTAGCCATGAGACAAATGGGGCAGCCAGGAAATGCATGCACAGGAAGGCTTGCTGCTCCCGTGGTCCTGCCTCCTGGCTCTCCAAACTCAGCTCTTGTCCCCAAGGTCAGAAATCCCTTCTGATGCTACCACACTAAGGTAGACCCTGAGCAGCTCTGAGGACACCCAGCCGTGTGTACATGGTTTCCAGAACCACTGAGTTTTTTTTTTTCTTCCAGCCTTTCCAGTGAAATCAGTCAGCATCTCATAAGTGAAAAATGGGGACAATAATATTAAATGTGACAAACATTTAAGCATCTTTGGAGCTGTGATCTCAATAACAGCTGGGAGGAAATGATAAAGTGGCAACAAGAACGGAAATCAGATTTCCTGTTGGGGAAGTTGATAAAACATTTCATTTTTCTAAACAAAGGGAGTTGGGATCAATCTGTTTTATTCTAAGCTTTCAGGGGTGCATCTTTGAATTAGTGAATCCAGAACTTGAGAGGCCTGAGTGTTGACTTGCTGTCAACTTGGTCTCCTACTTTCCTGAAAGGCAACTGACAAGTCCCACTGGGCATCACGTTTGTACAAAATTACATGAGTTTAAACTTGAAAACCCCCCCACCCATGGCTTTTCTTTCTAAACCTCAATTTTATCATTTCACAAATGAGAACACCTGGTTTCCTCCCACAGTTGATGTGAGTGTCAAAGGTGATACCATGGTTAAGACTGGACCACCTCCACCTTTTGACCCTGATAAATATCCTGTGTGTTCATTTGGATTCTGCCAGTCTAGAGGTGAGGCTCTGAGAGGTAAAACAAGTTCTCCAGTGTCATCCCAGAAAAGAAGGTGGAAATTCTATTATAATGACAACACTGAGGCTCATTTTCTTTAACTTCCACACAGCAGTAGGACCAGTGATGGACACCATGAGGAAGCAGATGTGATTTCATTAGAAAAGTAACTTTCTTGTGGATAGAATGATGAAGAAACCTGAGTGAGCCCCCAGTCAGACATGTACAAGCAGAGGCTAGAGTCAGTTGGTGAGACCCACGGGAGAGGGACTCATGACTCCTGTCTAGGATCACAGTGGAGCTCATCTAAGGTACAGTCTGACTCTAAGAGTCTGCAGTGTCATTGTGCGTTTCCTGCATGAATACTGAAACAACCGCAAAGGGTGGTTTTTCTATTACTTCTGACTGACAACTTGAAAGTGAATCCTTCAGCTGGTGGCCTGGTGTCAGGATGAACTGGCCATCTGAGGAGCACCCCGACTCCTCCTGTCTCTGGATATGGTTGGCCCAGCTGGGTTTTCCAGAACACTCTAGTCTCACTGAGTAGAATCATATCCCATTGTCTGCTGAGATACCGGTTCTGGCAACTCTGTTATGCCTGTGGTGGAGGTTCATATGTGTTTTCTGTGGCTTTCTGAGGTGTGTCTGGTAAGCTAGGGAGGTCCAGTCTACCATTGCCATGGAGAAGGACTGGCTGTAACTACCTTCCTGGTGGCTGGGCTGAGAGTGAGCTGGCAGTGCTAGGGTGCTGCAGCCTAGTGTGTGTTTGGTGACAGCTTCAGTGCATCTTCTCTCCGCTCTTCTCTCTCCTCTGGCCCCTCCCTCGGCTCCACATAGTTCCTCTCCTTTCAATACTCAGTTATCTAGCTTGGGTCCCCCCAGCTTTTACTTAAAGGACTGGACAGTAAATATTTTCAGCTTACAAGCTATAGAGCCCATGGCATAACTACTCAGCTCTGCTGCGACAGCACAAAATGTAAACATATGGGCAGTATGTAAATATGTGCAAGGTAAAACATGAAAAATTTCCATATTTACAATGTGCAAATCAGTGGTCGGGGCTGCATCCTGCTAAAATCCGATTTGCAGGGGCAGCAGACTAGATTTGGCATCTGAGTCTTAGTTTGTCCACTTATCATTTTTAGCTGGGCATCAACAAATCAAGAACAAACAAACAGACAAACATCTCCTGGATCTTCACTAGGTGGTGTGAGAGTTATAAATTTTCTCACCAAAGTGGGTCCTTGCCATGGCAGCTTCCTTCTCAGGTAACAAGACCTGGGGGGGATGGTGGACATGCAGCATCTCAGCAACTTCTTCCCTCCTGCTCCCTGAATTTACCACCCCTCTTGGAGTCTGGATTTCAGCCAAATTCTCCAAGGATTTGCATCTGCTTGAGTTATTTATTTATTTAAAGAGGGAAAAAAAATGAAAAGGGTACAAATAATACAGAATTTCAAAGAAAAGATAAACAGTAAGGAATCACTTGTTGATAAATTATATTGTCCTCTTAGAAATAGTTGTTCAAGTTAGAAAATTAAAGCATACAAAGTAGATATATATACAAACAGTGAGACTGTAAATAGCTATGCATGCATGAGTCTCTACATATATTTCTATCCTTTCATGGATTAATGAAGGTCCCTTCACCGGCTTCGTTCTCCATTGGGCTCACTAACCCCCAACTTCAGCGTGGCTGTGGCTCCTGTGAGTGGCAGCGAGAACAAGTCTGGGCAGTTCTGTGAGTTGCGGCGGTTCAGTGGGTCACAGTGGAAAAGCGCTCTGTCCACTAATTTTAGCTGTTCCAATTGTAGCCCCGAGACTGCATGTTTGACGAGCTTTTTTCATTTTAATTTCTTCCTGTGTCAAGAGGATCCATCTCCCTCTGTCTGGATCTCTCCAGGATGTTTTATTCTGGCATATGAGTTGTTTCTCCCTGGGAGGCTCTGTATTTTGTTGCTCACTGATTGGCCATCTTTAGCGCCTTCCCTGCTTGAGTTTTAAGAGCTGGAGAGTCTTGGAGGTTGTAGGTAACACCTGTCTATAGACATCATGTGTTTTACTGTTATCACTGCTAGTTGTATCGCAGAGTTAGGAGTTTGTGTTACACATGTTTAGACCCCACAGAATGAGGGTCAGTGTAGATATGGATTCTAAAACAACTTTTCATAATTTTGGTCATGGCCAGTCTTGGCCTAGTCTGTGGCATTTTCCAAAGTGGTGTAATGATATATCATGAAATTCTCACAGTACTTCTGTGTATGGCAGGTCAAAGCTTTGCCTGGCTCCTGTGGTGCGTCTCACCTGTAGCTATGTGATGCCACTTGGAGTTGTGCAGTTCACTGCCTGAACATCTGTCCACAGCATGCCTGCTTGGGAGCCTGATTTCATTACCGCTTTAGGTTTTCTGATGTAGGAACTAACACCAAGGCCTTTGAGAAGAGATGAATGCAGAACTATGTTGTGAAGGAAAATCCTGTCCTTGTAAAGTACATTTTTTACATCAGGAGCCTTTTTGTATCTTGACTCATGAAACCCTTGAGGTAGGGAGGTATCACTACTACTGCTCCTGTTTTCTGCTTCAGAAAATGGAAAGAACCAGGAAATAGCTTCTCTGAGTCCCTCTCCCCGTGTGCCTCCCCATTAGATGTCCCCCTTTACCATGTCCTGGCAGGATGGTTATGCTGTGGGTGGCCTTCAGGTATCCTAGGCTGATGTTTCTTTATTCCTAGAATCTGGCTCCACAGAGACTGCAATGGAGTTTTTGCAGTCAGGGCTCCTCATGTTACTGTCATCTCTAAGGGTCAAGTTCTGAGTGGGAACCCAAGCATTCTGTGTCCCTCCCCTCTCCTTGGGAAAATGGTAGGTGCTTCAGTTAGCAGCCCTATGAAGGCAACAGTTGCTCAGTGGGTGGCACCCTTCTTCCTTCTTGAGTCCCATGGCCCTGTGTGCTGACCCCTGTCTCCCTCAGAAGTGAGCAGCTTTTGGAGGCGGCCCCTGAATCTGGTTCATGCTCATCTCCATGTGAAGAGCTTATGATGCCACAGGTCTATTAAGGGGATATTTCCTTCATTTTTCTCTTCAGACACCAAGTGGCCTCCCAGATCATACAAGAAACATCCACAAGAGAAGCAGTCTGCAGCTGATGGAAAGCTTTTGACCCAGGGCTCTGAGACCTGGGCTGCAGACTCACTCAGCCCAGCTGTGGGAACTTGTGTAACTGTTATTTGAACCTTACTCCCTAACAGCCAAGATGAAGAGCTGGAAATAGGGTTAAGTTTCTAAGGCTAATTTAACCTGCCCCTCACCATGTGCCTGGCCTTGTGACTCCTGTCATGTGGTGCATCTCCTTGACACCCATCACAAATCTAAAGCCATCTATTTATCACTTGGATCAAAATTCCCATCCCCAGTGGCCTCTGTGATTAGAGATGGGGCTCTGGGAAGATGACTAGGTCATGAGGGTTCCAACTGCTTCAATGGGTATATAATCCAGCCACGAGTTCAGAGCTGAATAAGCTGCAGGAAAAAGGGCCTAGTAGGTACTTGAGGCTGTGCCTTTGAAGATTGCCCAGCCCCCTGCTTTCTTCTACAGCCTTTTCTCTTTACTCCCTGCTTCTGACCTGCCGTGAGGTGGGCCGTTGTGCTCTCCCATACCACTCTGCCATGCTATCTCTACCTCAATCCATCTTTCCATGGACTGATACCTCTGAAACTGTGAACCAAACTCAACCTTTTCTTCTTTGAGTTCTATATATTAGATGCTGTCTTTCTCAATAAAACATTGATCAGTACACCATCCATATCACAGATGTCAAAACTGAATCCCAGAGGTTCTGTCATATGCTCATAGCTACACAGTGGCTAACACATGAGCAGGGCTTCATAGGGCTTTCCCAAGTCTGACCCCTGCTCTGTCAGGTCATGCAACTCTGAGTGTGTGGCGATAGTGAGGGTGACTTTGGGAGTGGCAGGAGCTTTGCCCTCATAAAGGAGTTGCAGAGCTGCCTCTGGCTCACATTGTTCTGGAGCTCACGTCCAGTGCCTTGACTATTTGCTTAGAATTTAGCTGAAGCTCTTAGTAAAGATGAGACCATAAAAACTCAGAATGACAATACCATTATTCAAGATATTCAAAGCCCTTCATGTTCCTTCTAAAGCTCACTGGTGTTTTATGTCATTAAAATATATTGTTGATTAATATTTGAGCAGCCACACAGAGCTTGCGACTCGCCATGTCCCATATTTCTCATCCATTCCTGCTCCCTGCAATGCATAGGCCTCCCTTAGCCCTCCCTAACTGGTCCATATGCTTCCAATCAAAGCAGACTCAGACAGCTCCACTGGGTCCATGTAAACATCACCAGAGCCCCATCAGGACAGAGATAAACAGTCCCTGCTCTGTCCTCTCCCATGTGACCCACTGATTCTGATTGAACCCTGGACTGTCCTGGGGGATAATCTTCTTTCCAGCCCACTTGCTGTTTTTCTTTGCTTTGCATTCTGACCATGCCATGGTCTGCTGGGATGACTCCTTACTATTTTATAAGGCAACCTGCATGGCAGGCCTGTAGCAATGCTGTCACCTGATTTTAGAGCAACTTTCCAAACTTCTCCTTGACTTACATCTGCTTTTGGCTACAAGAGGCTGTAGTCTGTGCTCCAGAATCATCCCCTGAGCAACCTCCAGCAGGACGCTGAACATCACTGGGCCTTTGAGGTTTTGTGTATAAAACAGAGTTGACAATGAGTCTTATCTTTTGGGGATAGTGGTTATTGTGAGGATTGAATAGGAGATATCCTTTCAAATACAAAGTGCTCCCAAAGCATTAATGCAAAAGCCTTAATAACTTCAAAAGCATAAATGTCATGCACTTACGGTATATATCATTTGAGAGAAGAAGCATTTCCATTTTTAAAAGTCTTCTTTTTTGTGAATTTATAAATTTTTAATTTTAATTTTTGTTTCAGTCAATATTTGCCATGGGGGCTGTCAGAGGGGCTGAATAAACATGAAAATATAAAGATTTATTTTTTTTTAAATTCACAAAAGTGGATATACTTAAAAATTTAAGTAAACTTTCAAATGATGTTTCTGCAGAGGTGTAGCATTTACCTCTCTGAAGTTATGAGGCTTAAAGCTGACTAAGGCTGTGAAAAGAGAAGATCTCTTACGTTAGCATCACAGGGGCCAAAAAACTGTATTCTGGTTCTGTTATCCTTTTGGAGCTGGTCTTGGGCCAGAGGACTCTCTCCCATGTCCTGCCTTTTGTCTGTCCCCAACCCTCTTCTCCATGATTTTTGGTGGGTGCCTATGATCAACACCTTGTGTTCCTTGTTGTGTGCCCTCAGCATTTCACTAGCTCGTCTGCTGAGCTTTGGACTTCAGCAGAAGAAAGGGAGAGGGCAGGGGCAAGCATGCCCAGAGCTGTGGCATAGGAGCCTTGCATCATATTCCATTAGAACCTAGATTTAGTCTATTACTGTTTATCACCATTAAAGGACAAGTCTTAGAGTTAGGACTCTCACATTCTTCCTGTGGTGTGACCCAGCTTTTTTTTACACTCCTTTACACTGTTGTTTCTACTGCGCATTTGGACACCTCTCCAAAGATTCACTCCAAAGGGACCATGATGGATTGCCATGATAGGATATTTCTCTCTTCAGTGTTCTCTTCTCAGCAGGAAATCACTGAAGTCTGAGAATTCGGTGTCCAATAGGATGACAGGAATGAGAGAGATTTGGGGAAAAGTTCCTGCCATAACAACTGAGCTTGTAGTTGGCTCAGATACATGGGTGGGGAATGAATGAGTTTGCTTTTGATAATTGAATTTCAGAAAAATTCAGTCCAGGAAGTGGTTTGATGTATGGGGCTCGATCTCAAGAATTCTAGGTAGGCATTAAGCCTGGCCCTCTCAGCCTGGAGGGGTCTGGTCTGTGAAGACCACAAGGTATGGGTGAGACAGGAAGGGGACAGGGCCCAGGGAGATGTATAAGTAAGATATCCTTTCAAGTGACTCTGGAGGCAGAAGAGCAAGCATCACAAGATCCAAAATGGATCAGAGATTCAATGAAGAAGAAAAGAGTAGCTGATGCTAAGAATGTTGGGAATAGCAAAGATTGATGCAGGTGGCTCTTAGGAGGTCACTGGTGACCCTGACATGAGAGTGTTTCGGGGTACATTAGTTATGGAAGGAACAGCACGAAAAGACAGAGTGTAGACTGGTGCAACCATTATGGAAATCCATATGGAGAATTCTCAGAAGACTAGGATTGGAAGCCCCATTCAATGCAGCTGTTCCCCTCCTGGGTATTTTCCCAGAAGAACTGAAAATTTCATATCACAGTGATACATGTGCACCCATGTTAATAGCTGCACAATTTGTGATAGCTAAATCCTGGAAACAACCAAGATGCCCATCAACTGCAGAGTGGATGAAAAAGATGTGGCATTTTTATACAATGGAATATTACTCAGCTATAAAAAAGGATGATCTTGAGGCCTTCATAGGCAAATGGAGACAACTTGAGACTATCCTCATTAGTGAAATAAATAAGAATCATATTT
>PVLA01006222.1:0-128447 GCA_004027455.1 Hydrochoerus hydrochaeris | reverse complement strand
AGCTACACAACTTGTGATAGCTAAATCCTGGAAATAACCAACATGCCCATCAACTGCAGAGTGGATGAAAAAGATGTGGCATTTTTATACAATGGAATATTACTCAGCTATAAAAAAGGATGACCTTGAGGCCTTCATAGGCAAATGGAGACAACTTGAGACTATCCTGATTAGTGAAATAAATAAGAATCATATTTATAAATATCATATTGTGTCTCTAGTGTAAAATGTAAATAAGAACTACAAGAGTAATAAAACCAAAATGTTTAATTGCTATTGTAAAAAAGAGAGGAAAAGAAAGTGCTCTAAGGGATATAACTGCATGTATGTTTGAGTGTGTAAAATAGATGACCATATTGCTGAATCTTTGTTGGATCTTTGAGCAGAACTGTTTGTAGTCCGACTGTTTGAATATTTACTATGTACCCTTTAACTTTGTAACTTGAACAACTACATCCAGGATGAAAGTACATAATTTATAAATTACTGATTTCTTAGTGGGGCTTTTTCTCATTCTCCTTTTTCTTTCTTTCTTTTAGAATTCTGTATTGCTGCTACCCTTTTTCTGTTTTTTTTCTTTTCTTTAAATAAAATGTTTAAAATGTATAATTGCTATTGTAAAAAAAGAGAAAATAGGAAGTGCTATAAAAGATATAATTGCATGTATATTTATGTGTGCAGGATTGTTACATATTTCTTTGTTCTTGTTTGACTGTTGAACAGATCTGTTTGCAGTCTCACTGCCTGAGTGTCTATTTTGTGTGCTTTAATTTTGTAACTTGAACAACTATTTCTAAAAGAGCAATATGTAATTTATCAACTAGTGATTTCTTACTGTTTATGTTTTTTTTGAAATTCTGTATTGTGTCTCTTTTTCTGTTTTATCCCTTTAAATAAAAAATAAAAAAAACTGAAATATTGAATCAGGTAAAGCAGGATATGAGTAGAGTAATAAAAGAAATGCTCTCAGGAAGCATCTCTCAGGATGATACAGATGGAAGAAGGGAGGAACACAAAAAAAGGAAAGAAACATTCGACAAAGAATATAAAGAAAATATAGAATACATGAAGCAGATTCAAAAAGACTACCAGGAAATTAAAAACTCCATTGAAAGCTGGCAAAACTCCTTAAAAGAAACGAAGGATAGACTATCAAAACTTGAAGACAAGTTTGCAATGTGTGATAATGAAAGGAAAGATCTCTTAAAAACAACAAGGAAACAGGCAGTAACAATACAAAGGCTAGAAGATGACAAGAGAATCTACAGTTTAAGAATAAGAAACATTAACAAAGAAACAGGAATACATACAGGTGAATTACAAAGGCTATTCACAGAAATAATTAAGGAAAACTTCCCAAACATGGGAAAAAAATGACATTCAGTTATGTGAGGCATACAGAACTCCAGCCACCTACAACCAAAACAGATCTACACCCAGACATATAATAATCAAGATACCAGAAATTCAATATAAAAACAGAATATTAAAAGCCATCAGAAAAAAAAAACAGATTACTTATAAAGGTAAGCCCATCAGAATCACAGCTGACTTCTTGACACAGACCATCAGATCAAGAAGAGCTTGTAGCAAAGTCTTCCAAGCCCTAAAAGAAAATAACCTCCAGCCCAGATTGATGTACCCTGCTAAACTGTCACTAGAAATTAATGGAAAAATAAGATGCTTCCATGACAAAGAGGAACTGAGGGAGTTTGTGACCACTAATCCAACCCTACAGAGAACACTGAAGGACATTCTAGAGAGAGAGAAAAGAAAAATACCAGGATTTTAGGAACAGTGGCAGAAAGGTCTCAGTGAGTGGGGCAGGCAGTAGAATGAAAGAGAAAACTAAACAAAGGCAGAAAAATAGCATAGCAGAAATGAGGCAGAGAAGGATAACTAGAATCTCTAATATAGATGGCCTTGATACACTATATTGTTAATAGTGCACCAGGATTTAAAACCCACATTACTCACACTACTCTGCTTAGATGTACTATATTCTGTTCCAGTCATTCTACCTGTATTAGATCTGAGGACACAGACAGCAATCCTGAAAAATAACAGGATATAGTATGGTAATCATTCTCAATTTCCTATTGTTAATCTAAAGCTCTGTAAAACCTACACTGTTTTACCACGACTGATTGTAATCGAATCTGGTTTGTTGGATCGCTGTTTTGTATTGATAGATTTTATTCAAGCTGTTATGATTGATAGTATCACGTCTGAGAGTATAGGCAACTGCACTTAGGATGACAAGATCCACTAGAATTTCTACTATGGTTTGATTATTACCTGCCTTTGAAGTTTTATACTGTCTACAATGTTTTATTTTTGCTAATATTGTTATTTACTGCTTTACTCAATTATACTGCTATATTCAATTATGCCTGATGATACTGACATTCTATTGAAGATAATAAGAAATAACACAGTAATCATTGTAGATCACCTTGTACTGTGGTTTTATAAGACTTTTTTGTTCCATGTTTTTATAGGAATTTGTTTTGTTTTGTCTTGCTAAGTTTTGTTTTTCTAATACAGAAAGGATAGAAATACATGTAGAGATTCACACATGAGTAGCTGTTTACACTCTCACTGTTTGACTATCTACTTTGTATGCTTTAATTTTGTAACTTGAACAACTATTTCTAAGAGGACAATATGTAATTTATTAACTAAAAGAAAAACAGTAAATAAGATCCAAACTGTACAACAGATATAATGAAAGGTGAAGAAACTGCTAGAAAGAAAGAACCACTGGTATGGAGAAAAGTAAAAATGCAGGAAGGGAAAAGAAAAAAACACATATGTAGAAGAGAGGTAAGATAATTATACTGCTAATTTCTATTAGTTCATTGAAACAGTTTGTGTTTATATTGTTTGATCAGTTTTTCATGTCTATGTTTTGTAATCTGAGCAAGTATTTTGAAGATAATAGACAATATATTAACTTTCGTTAATCTCCTGTTATCTTGTTGCAAAATGCTGTATCATTGTTTTTTCTCTTTAAAATAACAAAAGAAATGTATGCTAAGGAGTATCTCTTCAGCCTATATGACTGTTGTCTTTACAGGAAGAGGAAATCTGGACATAGTCATGTACAGAAAAAAGACATATGAAGACAGCCAGGTGCAGGCCTAGGAAAACAGCTTCAGAAAGAAATAACCCTGTAGCAACCTTGACTTCAGAATTCTTGCACAGAGATCTGTGATAAAAATGCTTCTGTTGTTTGAGGCACTCAGTCTTTGGTACTTTGACATGACAAACCTAGCAAATGAAAATGAAATATGCAGTAGCAAATGAGGGCTGAGAGTTGAAAGACATAGGCATTAAGTCAGATTTGTGGGCCAGTATCTTCCAGGACATGAGCTTTATTCTGGGCAGAATGAAGAGTATTTGGGTGTTGTGACAAAGGGATGTCATCATTTCACTTTGATTTTAAATAGTGCCCATGGTTGCTGCGCTGAAGATAGACTATACAAGGAATAGTAGCATAAGCTGAGAAACCACTTAGGAACCAAAATCGTGCAGTTGAGAGAAAAAGATATTTTATATCAGACAGTAGAAAGAACATGATAAAAATTCATCATATTCTAACTATACATTGAATCTAGAGGCAATGTAATTTTCTGACAAATTGGTTGAGAAGGGCAGGACAAATGGGTAAATCTGTTATCCAAGGGTATGACTGATACATATCACGAGTGTCACATGGTGCAGATGTAACACAGAGCTTAAGGGAAAAGATCGTACAAACAGAACATTAGCAAAACACCTACAAAGATTATAATCTTAAAATCGATTAGGAAATGCATAGTTTCTCTAAGTAACATATATTGCATCAAGGAATTTGGGAACTTTCTGGTCAGGAATAATGCTAGGATTATGCATGCTGAGGACCACGGTTTGTACATCAAGGGACCTGAGAACATCTCTGCAGGCTGAAAATAATAAGATCAGCCAAAAAACCTTATTGTGAATCAATTCCAGCTGAACTTTCTGTCTCTGAACTACAAAATGTTGTAAAGAACTGAGCTTCTGGAGTATTCTGGACAGGCTTGACACCAAAGTCAAAAATGAGCCAAAAATTTTGTCACGAGCAACCAAAAATGTAAATATGGAACGCTATTTACTGTGCTTTGTTATGATTATGGTAGATGTATGTACATTATCTTCCAAATGCATTAGATATGATAGTGTGGACTTGAGGAAAAGCTTATGTTGGAAGAAAACCTCATGTCATTGTCAACATAGAAATGACACGTTTCGAGATTCAAAACAAAATCATTACAGAAACGTATGCAAGGAAACAAGAGGTTCAGGGATGAGCCTTGAGTTACTCCATCAGTAGGAGGTCATAAAGATAAAAAACTGAATATGGAGAATGAGAAAGAAGAGCTCAGAATGAAGGAGGCAAATAGGGAGAATGTAAGGTCCATGCAGCCAAGCAAGGAAAGTGAATTAAGCAGAAAAAACTGCTCCATACTTTCTCGGAATGGAGACCTGAAATTACCTTTCCAGAAAGATATCACTAAGGAAAATCCAGGAAGATAGTTGTTAGGAGGGAGGGAGGGGCTTCCTAGAAACAGTTTAAGAACCAATACAGGTGGTACCTTGAGAGAGGAATCACAGATTATTCTAATAAATTTTTATCTTCATAAAATTAGAAAAATGCTTAGTAGCAAGAGAGGAAATACAGGAGGTTCTTTACATGTGCTTACGTGTTGATGGTTATGATAAAGAGAGAAAGCCATAAAAGAGAAGAGGATGGGACCATTGCCAGAGCACTGTCCTTACTAGACAGAGAGGATACAACTGTGCACAGTAAGTCAGCTTTCACCACCGCAACACAATCACTGACATGAACAGCTTAAAGGAGAAAAGGCTTCTTTTTGTTCCTGGTTTCCATTCATAGTTAGCTGGCTCAGTTGTTTTAGGCTTGGTGAGGCATTAAATTCATAGTGAAGGGGCATGCTGTGGAAAACTGCTCCCTCAGAGAGACAGCAACAAAGGGGGAAAGTGGGGGCTGGACCATAACATGCCCATGAAAGCTCTATTCCCTACGTCCCACTTCCTCCAGTGAGGGTCCATCTTTTAATAACTTACTCAGGGATGAAGCCTATGTTCCAGTCACCCTGGTAAACTCTGTCTATGCACAATGTTGTGTGGGACCTCAGATGTGTGTGTTGGTGGGGGTGAGGGTGGGTACATAAAAACTGGAAACAAAATTTAGTCCACTTCCAATTAACATTTAAACTTTGTAAAAAGGAAATTGAATAATTACTGTTTTAAGTAATAGTTACTTAATAGCAGCAGGTGAGTATAATAATTAAGAGACTAGCTCTGTGAAAAAGTCTTCAATAAAATCGCACCTTTAGTATATTTCATCTGTAAAATTAAAGTTATATACTCCATGATTCAGTTTTATTTCCTGTGAAATGGAAATAATAATAACTATTTCACAGGAGTTAAGTTTTGAAAAACATTTACAACTAGTGTTGGACATTGCAAGTCCTCATTAGAGTTAATGATCTTACTTTAGTGGCACACTATAAGCTTTGGAACAGGTCATTTACAAGAATGGACAAAATATAGTGCTCAAATCCACTTCCGGAAAATAGAAGAATCAGAGACAGTTGTCTCGATGGTAGACATCAACTGTTATAACTGCACAGAAAGCAATTATTATGAGTCATTATGACTCTGGCTTCTGGCTATGAGAAATTATTTCTGAAGTAGAGAGATACATTTGACTTTGAGTTTTTAGTCACTTCAGTTATCTCTTTCTGGAATTGAAAAATGTAGAATAAGAGCTGTCAGGCTGTTGGGCAAACTTGGCATGACAGTCCCTGAGCTTCTGCTGCAAAGTTCCTGAAAGTCGCCTTCCTTCTTGTGCTTTCGGAAGTAAGTTTGCCTTTGAGTCTAGGAATTACTTCATTATCCTTTCAACAAGTATCTTTTACTTAAATAAGCCAGAGCCTGTGTCTGTTGTTTACAATCAAAGACCCTTAACCAATGCACTCAAAGTTGCCCATCATGATGTGACATTCTGGTCAGTTCCACAGTTCATTCCTGACAGAGATCCTAAAGCCCTTTTTAATTCCTGGCTTAACTTTAAATGCAAGAACTTGCTGGAAAGAGACTCAAGAAACACAATGACTTAAATCATCCCGTTCTCCCTGGCCTCATTTTATACGTGAGAACTTCTCAGTAGTCTATTAAAACCGTAAGCATGAACTGGATATGCGTTTTACCAGCTCCTTTACATGATGTTACAGTGTGATTTTTCTGTAACGTGATGTCTACAATAATTTTACTGTTGATTTTAAAACATGTTAGACATTCATCAGCCTATTAATGTTTTAAGACTGAAAAGTACTATATAAATAGGCCACAGTTCTTTTCCTATTTTCTTCCATTTGTCAAACTTATAAAAAACTTATAAAATAGTTTAAACTTGTATCTGCCTTATAAATGTTCTTTCTCTCTCTCTCTCTCTTTCTCTTTTTCCCTCTCCTCTTTTCTATTTTTCTCTCATTTGTTACTTACATGCAATAACTACTTCAGACTTCCTTGGAAGTACTGAGTCTGCACATTTGGAAATGAATAATCAAGTGATTTTCCTGTGTGATCTTTGACACTATGGATCACCTCATCCTACAAATTCTTCTCTGACTTCAATTACTATCCCATCTCTAATCATAATCATAGTTGTTCGCTATTTATTGAATCTCAGGTAATGACCATCTTCTAATCATAATGTATTCTTACTATTTGCAATCTATCATAAAAAATAAGGATGGGGAAGAAGCTGCGTTGAACTCTATGACACTATCAGGTCACGTTCAGTGACACACAAAGCAGATGAGCCCCAGGGAATTCCCACAGGAAATCAGTGTGTTTGGTGCCATTTGTTTTGACCTAATCCCTTAATTCCACACATGTTATTTCGGGAAACGTAAAGGGTGTTCGTGCCCACATATTCTTTCAAGCAGCAGTGTTTACAGTCATATTTCTTCTAGTTAGAGAGCTGTGACCTTGGATAATGCAAACGGTGCATGGAGGAGAGAGGCATGAGTTGGGGAGACACCATTGAGTTACCTACTACAGCATCACAGTTAGAAGCAAACAATGGTATTTTGAAACTGCTGCTTGATCCTGAAGAATTTTATAGTTAAGGAGAAAAAAAAAGCATTATTGGGGAGCACATAGCCCTCATTTGCTTTGGCAAAGCTGTGAGTTTCAAATTCTTTCACGAGTCTCTCATAACCTCCTCAAAGAAACATTTCTCAATCCCCTCACCCATGAGTTGCCTTATGATTTGTTACAATAGCAGAAAGAACAGAACAGAAGAGTTAAAATGCATATACCTTGAGTAAAGACTTTTAAATATGATTTGAGGGTGTGTTTGACTTAGTGTATTGCCTTGTTTTATTTTATCAACATTATACAAGTTTATTCTATGCAGTATGAGTTGAATTTATATTGATAAGGCCATCATTACCACTTCTTTTTAAAAAGTTTCACTGGCTTCTTGATAAAACTTGTGGTTTAAATTCTATTTAATTTTGTCATTCACTACTGCATAGAAGTGATGGAAAGGCAGATTTGAAGGTATAAAATAAAAAATAATGCAAAAGTAGAGGAGTAGACAAAGTCATAAAATTTGGGGAGCTGAATGACAGGCAGGTAAACTATTACTCTTATCAAAGGAAACAAAAATATAATCTTGAAGTGGAAATCTCAGAAAGGCAGAATTGCGTACAGGTGCAGAAGCCAATAGTGCCAAGAGCCACTGATACTGACCTTCTCTCCTTGATGATGTGCTGATGATGTTCCTGACCTCTTTTCAAGTGCTACGCTGTCTTCATCAGGTTAGATGACTTATTTTACCTTGTGGAGGTGATCATTGAGGACGTCTCAGAGCTTGATAGGTCACTTTGAGTTCAAAATGAATATACCATCTCCTAGATCAAATATCTGTTAGATTTCTGATGTCTGTTCTGCCGACTGGAACTCTCAGATGCCTCGGGTGTGGCCAGTTTTACCTTTTCCCACCCTTGCACTCATGACCCTGTTACCAACATCCCGAGGAGGTTCTGGTCTCTTGCAAGTCTCTGTCTCCCGGTTGGGACCTGTCTTTATTCCTAAAAAGTTAGTTTTGGGCTTGCCATTCTGGTTTTCAAAAGGAAAAATACCATATCTTCTCTCAAGGCACATATACAGGAAGCAAATATATAAACAAAACAGTCAAGATAATGGCTGCTTTGAAGACTTTGGAAAGGAAGCAGATATTACTGTAAAGAATCACGCAGGTGATTTCTAAAGCCATAGTATTATATCTTAACTTGGTTAGTGAATGCTTGTATTTTGGGTTATGGATTATAGCTAGATGCCCCCCAAAGCATCACGTGCTCATAGGCATGGCTTTTGAGAGGTGGGCAGATTGTGGGCTTATTACATTGCAATAAGGCTGTAGTAAGTGGATTAGTCTGCTGACAAGTTTAGCCGAGTTCTGGGTGTGGATAATGGGAAGATACACTCTGGGTGTGGGAGGCACCCACTAACAGACTTGCAGCCTGGATAAAACACAAAGTGAAATGGAGACTCTCAGCCTGCTGCTACCTACCTGCCATGCCATGGACTGTTTCTCTTCTTCAGTGTCCCTCTACCATGCTGCTCTGTCTTGGAGACAGCCAGCTATGGACTGACACTTCTACAAACCGTGAGCTAAAGTAAACCTTTTTTTTCTTAATTTTCAGTTTTGGGTATTTTGTCCCAGCAATGAGCAAGTAATTAAGACATATAGTTATCCTTAAAGCTATATATTTATGTACCAAATAGTCATCTATATAAGCTATACTTTACAATGTAAAAAATCATAAAAATTGTGATTTCAGAGGAATATACCATGGGCTTCTTCATTGGTGACTGTGTTTATTGGTCTGGTTTCTCCTTACATGGCTCTTTATAGTCATTTGTTAAACCACACAAATTGACATTTTGTGTCATTTCAATAACTAATTTGGAAGAAAATAGCATTCAAATAAGTATTATTTTCCTCTAAAACTATAATAAATATTAGCAAAATCTTTCTATACTAGTAAGAGACAATCTTTATAGTATATTTTTGACCAAAAAAAGCAATGCAAAGGAATGATTTACAGTATGCTACATTTGAAAAAGTGAAGAGGGTAATAGAAGACCATTCTAATATGCTTGAATATGCTTGCATATCTATGAAAAGTTTTGTGAAACAATGCTAACATAATTTATCTCTTCATGAGCTAGAGGACCAGGTGGGAGTACTTTTAATATTTTGAACCTTGTGAATATGATGTATAAAATATTTTTTAATAAAGAACTTATAAAACGTTAGGTAGAAGACCTGAATTTTGGTTACAAATTCCTCTTTTATGATTTATATTCTGTAAAATAGTTCAATACAATCCCAATTGTTTTTACAGGCCATCTTTTAAAAAAAATATGAGTGTCCACCACTGTGATGAGAACTGTCTATGTATGTCTGAACATCAGACATGGCCCATGTGTTCATTTTGCCCTGCTGAATCCATCCTTCCATTTTAATTCCCCATGTGACATCTGCTTGGTCATCCTGCTGCCATCCGTCCTGTGTACCAGTCATTCAGCAGAACTGCAGGGCAGTCTGTATCCTCTTATCAGTGAGGAACTATTTTCTTAACCTTCACTGAGAACTATCCTCTTAGGCACACTTCTGTTCACTAGGCTTCACCTAGTAATGAGTCTAAAATGGGATGCCTTTCTCACTTAACTTCTTATACGACTTGTGTACTTTGGGAGAAATACTATTGCTTCCAAGTGCTTATATCTGCAGCCCCCTAACATCAAGGAGGTAACACAGAAAAAAAAATCTGAACCTCAGAGACACTGATCCTTAGAAGAGAAAATTACTCCAGTAATTAATTTCTTTGAATTCTTGTAAAAATTCTCATTTCTCCATTTAATAATCTCATACCATCTCAATCAGGAGTTGCACATGCAAATCATTCTGTTTTAAGATCACTGCAACTCTAAATCAAATTCATGCTGTGAAATAATAATGAGAGTTTCTAAAATTGTCTTAAGATAATAGGGCTTCAATAACTTAAGATTCATTGGGCTGAGCAAAACAGTGAGAAAGCAAAGTGACATCATAATAATTTAAATTGGGAAGATTGTTTAGTATATCCATTAAGACCATGAGTTTAAAAGTGAGAGCCTAGTGACAAACTCTGTGAGCTGGCTGACTTTCATACACTTTTATATGGCTATAAGCACAGAAGTAAACATATAAAATCCTTGTGCAATAAACTTGAGGGTAGACAATCTATTGCCATGAAGAAATGAAACTCCTTTTATTTTTACTGTGCCTTAGTCCTTATGATGTGGCAGCTAGTCTTGTGAATGTAAGAAAGCTGCTAGACCTTGGGAATTGCATCCATATTTCAGACAGGGGAGAGGAAAAAAAAAAAGGAATAATGAAGGTGAAGGGCAGAGGAAGAAGGGAAATATGCTAACCCAACCTTTCTATTTTACTCCCTAAGAATTTCTCAGAAGCCCTTGCAAGTAATTTTTGCTTACAACTTCCTGAGTGAACTGTGTGACCTTGTCACATTTGCCTGCTAAAAAGGTGAACTAATAAGGATAAACTCGAGTCATTTGTAGGAAAATTAATGCATTTTAAGGCCATAATGTTAAGTGAAAAAAATCCAATAATATAAGAAATCCAAATTATAAATAAAGAGCAAACCAAATACAGATATATGAAGTTGGGAGATCTTTCTTAAATGGAAAGATCAAAAGTTGGAAGGAGAGACTGGGGAAAAGAGGGCTAGGAAATGGGATGAATAAAGTAATTCAGGTGTGTCATGTACATGTTCTAACTTCACACAAGGAATGTAAGCAGTATGTACTAATAAATATTTTTAAACATGGAAAGTTTTTTCCCCCCTGAGGGATCTGATCATGGTTTCTCTTTAACAAATCCAGGTTGTTTCAAGAGAAGAAAGGGAGAACAAATATCGGCAGAAAGGACAATACTCTTCTGTCTTCAAAGCTTCGGTTTTTACATACTATTATGGAGATAATAAAACTAAATGGGGTTTGTCAAAACTCAGTGAGCTACACATACAGCATGTATTGTTGTCAGTAAATAGTAAAATCTCAATAATTCTGGTCGTTAGAATTAATGTTTGTTTTTCAGAATTAGTGCAAAGTCCAAGTCTAATTCTGAAAAGGAAGAAGGACTCAGGATACTTTACGTTTATATGGCAACATCTTTCTTCTGTGGACCTTGTCTCTGGATAGGGACATCGCATATCCAGTCTGAAATGTGATCCTTTGACTGGTCCTTCATTGCTATCAAACAGCAAAAACTTTCTGTGTAAAGTCTGCTGTGTTAGGGACCCCAGATTAGGATTCTTTATTTATAACTATGGGGTTGGATATAGCTCAGCGGCATAAGTGCCTGCCTGGTAACTGCAAGGTCCTGAGTTTAATCTCCAGTACCAAAAGAAAAAAAATATTAATGGGATATTTATATTTATTTAATATTTATATACAGCCTCAACCCAACACTATGGTGGCTTTCTTAAAATAAAGCAAGTGTAAACTCATATTTCATACCTTTTATTCCTCTTCCCTCCAAACACTTTAAAAAAGAAAGTTACATGTTTAATTGCTGAAATAGTCTATGTTTTCTATTAGTTTGAAAAAGGTTAATGGGAAGTAGTTGATCTTTCTGTGGGTTGGATTATACATAATTTGTTGGTTCCCTAAGGACAGCGAATACAGCTTTTAATTCTTTTACTTTCCCTTATTGCAGCAGTTACATGCAGAAGGTCAGTTAGTTTCCTGATTATAACTGTCTTACTCAGCTGGGTCTTCTTACCATTAACATCTACACCTAACACATGGATGCATGGCATGCAGTTCATACATATTTCTTCAGAGAAGTAAGGAAGTAATTGAAAGGGAGGAAACTACTACCTTTTAAGAAGCTGTTATGTACCTAGGAAGGCTCTGAAAATAATTCCTTTTACTTAGTGTCACAGCTCATAACCATGGCACAGGACGAAGGGATGAAAGATTACTCAAAGATTACTCAGAGTCGATGTCTAATTCAAACTCCAAGAGCGTCCAGAGGGGCTACCACTCACCAAGACCCCTTAACCTGAGAGAATCTGATAAGGACTGCTCAGAACTGAAGCTTCGGTGGCTTCTTATTAGCAGAAGCAGGAAGCAAAGATAAAAGACAAAGCAAGGACATCTTTGGAGAAATTCATGCAGGGGACAGGAAAAGACAGGTGAAGGTCAGCGTGGTCTGTTACATGACTGAGTTTAGGGCCTATCTATGTAATAAGTCAGAATATGAGGAGGACAAGGGCAGGAGCGTTCATTCCTTAAGGCTCTGTGATTGATCCTGCTTGGAGTGTGACCCTGTAGGCTATCTTTTTTTTTTTAATCTCTAACCATGCATTCTGGGAGGTTTTGGGCATGTGGCTCCAAAAGTCCTTTGCATCTGCATATCCATCTCATACAAACTTCTGTCCAATTTTTCCATACATTAACAGCAGGCAAACAATGGAATGGTGATCCGTAAATGATCACTCAGTAAATAATGAATGTTGTACCTGACACCAGAGGCCATACTGCACCCCTGGACCACAACCTTATGGCCCACAGTCTTCTGACTTCTTGACATATGAGCCAAAGACCAAACTGCTATATCATTTAATGACTTAAAACATACCTCACCTTATTTCCTGATTTTTTATTTTTCTAAAACCCCAACTTCACTATTGCCCAAATGAAACAGAGGTCCTCCTGTGTGTTTAAAGGCCTTTATAACTAAAATCTAATACTAGTATTATGAAAACAGTAACAAAAATATTGATAATAGATAAAATGTTTCAAGTACTTCGTATATATTGTAAAATTCTACTTGTATCTTCTTATTTCATTTATATAAACTGTGAGTTGGTGTTATGGTTCATGTTTGGATGTCCCTCCAAAGCCTCATGTGGTCATGGAGGGGGCTGAGTTTGCTGTTTGTGATTGGTTCATTGTCTAGCACTGGGACTGTCTGTGTGAATGAGGAGCCAGCATACAATGTAAGGGAAGGAAGGAAGCATGCTTTTCCCTTTTGCCCTGTAGCTCTTGCACTTGTGGTGCCGTGAACAGTTCATTGCCCCTTACGTGTGAGACCCCACCTTGGAACCAGTTGAGTGTTGCCTGACACCTTCAAAAAGTATAAGCTCAATAAACCTTTCTTTCCTTCATTTTGGGCAGGCATTTTGTCTCAGCAATGAGATAAAAGTAACCAAGACAATTGTGTATTATTTCTATTATTCTCTGAATCTTAAAAAAACATATATATCTGTGTATGTTTATACACACACATACATATATGTGTACATATAGTTCCACTATTATTCATTGCTCTAACTCTAGAGTCCCCCCTCACTCAGTTATTGCATTAAACTGGGAAAAGATTTAAGGCATAAAAAACTAGGCACCATGGAGAGTGGCTGCAGATTCAAATTTAAGCAGGTTTATATTGTACTGTGTTTGAAGAAAAAATGTAAAATGCTTTTACAAATATATATTTCAAAAACACTTTTAGATTTCTGGTGGAGTTGCAAGGATAACACCAAAAATATTCATATCATTTTTTCCCAGATTGCTCTAAGACTAACAATTTATATGATCTTGATACAACTATCAAAAGTAAAAACTTATCATTAATATATGGCTATTAATTAAACTACAGATTTTATTTGTTCAGTATTGCCAATAAGATCCTTCCTGTTCCAGCGACCAATTCAAGTTCCCAAGTTGCAATAAGTCATCATATTTCCTATCTTGTCTAATTTGAGAAAATTTCTGTATTTGCTTATTATAATTTTTTAATATGTTAGAAGAGCACTGCTCCTGTATTTTGTGTAATAACTCAGTATTTCAATTTACCTGATACTGTATTTTCTTCTGATTAGACTGAAATTTTAGATTTTGTGTGGAGGAAATGTCATTGAGAAAAATAGCTTTCTGTTGCATTCTACTAAGAAGTAGGTGGTTTAACATGATTAATTATTGGTGCCATTAAAATTGATTACTAGGTTAAGGTAGTATCTAGTCAGTTTTACCAAGGTAAAGTTACTGTAACAATACTGTGACAATGTATATTCTTTCTGTGTTGGAAAGGATATTAGCCACTAGTTTTTGGACTATTCTCTTTAGTCAATGGCAATTATAGCCAAATCCTGGAGAAAGGAATGTAGATTGTATGGACATATGGTCAAAAAGTACAGTAATTAGTAACTATTGTGAGGAAGATGCTTAGACATGATGTAACTGTCCTGTTACCCTTCAAAGGTAACCCATTAATGTATTTATCAATATATTTTGCCTGGAAATTTTTCTTTCTTTCTTTCTTTCTTTCTTTCTTTCTTTCTTTCTTTCTTTCTTTCCTTTTTTGTTTCCTTTCTTCTTCATTCTTTCTATATTTCTTATTTTGAAATTTCCAGGAGACATTAACCCTTCTCTTCTATGTCCTTCTTCAATTATTTATTTATACAAGCATGTGTTTTTCTTTTTTTCAAGTATGTGTTTATAAATACATATTTTATTTTTTGACTCATAACTCAATATCACCACCTTTTTATTGTGTTCTTCAATTTGTACCAAATTTGGCCATTGGGAGCTTCTTCAAGTTGTTTTTTGCCTCTTTTTGACAGGTGCTGGTGTTTTCTTTCCACTTGTTTACCTTCTGAAATTGTAAGATACTTTAGATTCATCTTGCCTTTTCCCTGCGTCAATTCTAGATTCAGCCATTTCTCCTAGGAGCTCAAGTTCCTCTTCCTGGAGTAACGACACTTAGGAACCAAAATCAAAGTCTTACTGCTGAGATATCATTCCTTCTAGGATCTTTCAGTGCAAAGAGGTAAGAAATATGTGTGTTTATTAAGTCATTTGCATATGTGAAAATATTTGTTGTCCATATTTGTTCATATTCATTTATATATTTATTTATATATATTTTTCAAGTTATCAACCTTCATTTTAGTGTCTCTCCAAATTTGTACATAAAGTCTCTTATAATGAGAAACCTGGCTTTAATGATCTATAGTTTACCTACTTACTAAACACTTGATCTTAGCTAAAAGGCCGAGAAGCGATACCTACTTACTAAGAGTGATATGTAGTTAACATAATGTTAGAATTGCAAATTTGCCAACTAGAGTACAATTACTTGTAATTTGAAAATTTTATTTAGAATAGCTTTTCTCCCACTTCCTTTAGAGAACTTATATCATATCCTTATAATGATTTCTTTGTCAATCTAAAACCCATCTTGGCATTTTTGGTTCATTGATTTTGTCTTTTTCTGTTTTTAATTCTAATACATTAAAGTTCACTGTCATTTCCATTTACAAGCTTTTCAAAACACTAATTTGTTCATGGCTTCACATTTGTAGCATTTTCTCTCATCACTCATTTAAAGTCTCCCTTTGCCCAATTTTGGGCCTTGGGACATTTGTCATTTTTCTTTCTTTTTTCTCTTCCCCTTCCCCTTCCCTTTCTCCCTCTCCCTCTTCCTCTCCCTCTCCCTCTCCCTCTCCCTCTCCTTCTTCTTCTCCCTCTCCTTCTTCTTCTTCTCCTTCCTCTTTTTTCTGGGAATTGAACTCAGGACCTTGTGTTTGCCATGCTGGCATTTGTGCCACTGAGCTATATCCTAGCCTGATTTACCATTTTTCATCTCAAAATGTCTAAGCCTCATAACTTCTTTCCCTGTGAAGATTCATCATCATTCCAGTCACAATACACTTCCTTTAAAGAATTCTAAAGTAACTGTTGAGCACTAGGAGTATCTAGTAGAGCTCATTAAGGCCTTTATTAGCAGAGAGGTTGCTAGAGGAACTACTTAACTTCCTGACACTCTTTGTCCCCACCTCAGCATCTGCCTTAGAGTGTGGGTGTAGATTCCCACAGCAGACATTTACCAGCCATCTCCCCATTTGACTGATTAAGTGCAGCAAGCACCGAAGGATCCAGATGCCAGGAGTACACATGAGCCTCCAGCGTAGACCGAGTCCTATCTTTTGTTTATTTTATGGAAGTAAAAACAAGAAGGAAATAGTGTACATAAGGCTCTGATAGGTAAAAACCATGAAACAGATGTATCACACATGGCTAGGGATATTTCTCTAATTTCAGTAATTAAGTTACTTGCTCAATGTCAAATAGCAAATAAAGAGATGCACTGGGAATCTATAACAGTGCCCCTTTTGAAGAGAGGAGCATTAAGTTCTGAATCTCATTTGGAAACTTAAAGAGTGAGAGACAAACATTCACCTTTTATGCCATATTCTGGAGCTGGTATAGAATTGGAAGGTTTGGTACAGAACAATCAGAAACACAGCTAATATGCTGTGTGCTAACAATTTGTCATATAATATGGTAACTGTTACATGAATTAACTCATCTCCTTCTTTGATAACTCTTGTTGTTTAGTATCTGCAGTTTAAGAAATTTGAAGCACTGTTGGGTTCAGTGACTTGGCCAATGTTTATAACTAGAAAGTGAGCATCAGGATTGGAGCTCAGCATCTGGACAGTACAGTCTGCCTTGGAATAATTCTTCCTCAAAAGGAGAAGGAGCCTTTTGGGCATTCATCTTCTAGACTTCAGTTTACTTCTCCCTATAACCATAACCTTTCACATCTTTTTTTCTATAGAGATTCCGGGTCATTGTTCCTGATTCGCTGTTTTAGCCACCTGACTCATTATCTTTCCCTCTCTGATTAAATTCCATTATAAGTCTGTGATTTCCATACTGCTGGAATTATCTTTATATCCATTTAGCCTCTCACTTTCATGACCTTTGCATGCTGATTATTTTTCCTTCCATTTTATGGCTATAACCCCTGACCTCAATAATTTTATCAACTGCAGAATATCAGATTCAAATATTGGCATCCTTCTGTGTTAGCAGTAAGTATGGCTGCATATAATAATAACAATTTCACCAAAAAGAAAAGTGAAAATTTGAATTAAACCTGATACAAGCTGTCTTGGTTACTTTCATATCATTACAGGGACAAAATATGCACACCCAAAGTAAGGGAAGGAAAGGTTTATTTAGCTCATATTTTGTGGAGATTTCAATCCGTAATCAGCTGGCTCCAAGACAGAGTGGCACATTGCAGAGGGCAACAGTTTGTGGTAGTAGAAAACAGCACAGGCAGCAAGAGCAAAAGGGGAGGAGCACAGAGAGAAGAGGCCACACCCATTTGGATGTAACACTCGCACCCATAAACCCAGCATTGGACCATAAGACATTCAGAAACTCTAGAAGCCTGCCTCCATGACTATGTGAGGCTTTGGGTAGACATTCATACTCAAACCATAACACCAACTTTCATGTAAAATAAGTTCAAAGAGACAGACATTGGTTACACAGCTTTCCAGAACTGCCAGTTCTCAGATGCCTTCTCCCTTCCTCCTGTTATCATTGAAGTAAAATTCTCACTTCATTGTCCTAGATAGTTGCTTATGCTCTAGTCATTATGTGTTTGAGAAAGTTTCCTAAATGACATATAGGATACTTTTACTCACATTCCTCTAACTAAGCTACAAATAAATTTTTTCAAAAGAATAGTAACAACAACAAAAAAGATTACCAAACTAGTTGCAGCAAAATATATATGGTATATATGCACAGTGGAGTATTATTCAGCCAGAAAGAAAGAAATCATGTCCTTTGCAGGAAAACAGAGTCAAAATTTTTCATTTTAAATTAAATAACCCAGAATCATAAAGATAAGTACTGCACATTTTCTCACTGGTGGAATCTTGGAGAGGAAGATGGGTTGAGAGTAGCAAGAGACTAGTTAGGGAGGAGAACCAGGGCCAGATGACTAGGCAGAGTGTGCAAGAGGGTAACAGAGAGGCTGATTGTTTTCAGAGTGCAATGCATATATACGTACAGGAATGTTACCATGAAACCCATTAATGTGTACACTTAATATGCATTAATAAGCATAATTTAAAGGAAAAGATCAGGTTATGTTTACCTGCTCCTGGGTGTTATTTCAGTCCGTGAACTCAGGATTTCCCACTTTTAGTTTGCCTTTTCTCTCTTCAGTCCTTACGTTTTCTCCTTTCTTCTGGATTACCCACACAAGCATTAATACATGGCTTAGAATTTCTATTTTAAAACGGTGACAGAAGCATCCCTGGACGTCATGATGCCTCTCTAGGCACAATACCATTTTTTTTTTTTTTTACCTTGGCTTCACCGTACGTTTTCAGAGAATTTTTTATAGTCATCATCTTCACTTTTTCATGCCAACCACCATGCTTTTCCCAAGGCATTTACACTGGGCTTCTTCCTGAGAAATGCTGTGTCAGGGTCACTAATGGACCGCATGAAGCCAAACGTAAGAGACTTTTCTCTTTTTCCACACAAGACTTCTTAGTGGAAATTACTGTGTTAAGCTAGAACCTTTACTCTTGGTTTTCAAACTAAGGTTCACCTGGGTTTCCCCCACCACCACTGCTATTCTTTCTCATTCTTCTGAACATGTGTCTTCTAAAGTTCAGCGTGGGAGGTTTTTTATTCTTTTCTATACACATTCTCCTGAAAACAGTTATTCCTTAGTTAGTAACTTTTAGCCTCATCATTTTACATGTGTACTCTGTTTTGTGGTCTCCTCATTTATTTTCTCCGAGCATAATTTCATTCCTTAATTTCATCCTGCTGTACCTAATTGCCAACTGGTCATCTTCTCCCAAATGTTTGACTGGCACTGCAAATTTAGTCTGACTGAATTCAATATTCTGTTTTTGCCTTACCTCCAATACTTCCTCAACCAAAAGCTTCACCTCCCTCAGTTAACACCATGTCAGTAAGTGAATAAATATCATGTGCTCTGTTGCTTAAATCAACACCAATGAATCACCCTTGAGACCTCCCCAATTCCGTGTCATTATTAATTTCTATCAATTTCTTTTTCATAGTATATCTAAAACATGTCATGGCTCTGCCCATATTTCTTCTACTCTAGAACATTCCTAGGACTACTGTAGTAACTCCTTTATTTGGTCTTCATACTTACATTCTGAACCCATTTTCAGCTTCTGCAGTTATTTTGTCTGATGTTTTGTTATTTTGTTTGATAGCTTCTCGCTGCACAGAGAATGAAATTCAAACGTGGCGTTCTACTATGAGGTGCTATGTGATGAGGTACCGAATGCCTCAGTCTCCGCAGCTTTATCTCAGCATGAAAAAACATGATCTCTCCAGGTTTCTTGCTTAGGCCAAGTGCTTTCTGCTAGAACTCTTGTCATAACCCACAAACACATTTTCCCATTTACTTACAAAGACCTTTCTTCTTGTTATTAAAATGTCAGTTTTAAAAAAACTTCTTCAGAGAAACCCCTCATGAACACAGTACCTAAAGAAATTATTAGGCATTCAATATATCTTATCTTTATTTTTTTCTCATTGGCACTGATGAATTTTTTACTATTTTGTTTTGATGTACTAGTTATATCTGTCTCCTCTTATGAAACTGTGTGATTTAAAACACTGTGGAGTATTTTGGCTTGTGATATATTCTCAGAAATTCTAATATGTCAGTATTATATCTATCCATCCATCTATTTATCTATAATGTATTAGTAAATTAGTAGATTATCAGTACCACTAAAACATACTCAATGACTGTGACATGGTAAGCTATTATTTTCCACTACTGTGGCAAAACTTAAGTTTTGCAACTATAGTATTTATCTTATGTTTTTAAATATTTGTATTCTTTTGTTGTTACCGAGTTTTGGAGCAAAACCAGAAATGACTATTTCCCTTTCTTTATAGGTCAGAGATCAGCACTTATCCACATAAATCCCACCTCATGATAGAGTCAATAAATTAAATTGAAATTTTCCTGGTGGAACCAAGTAAAATCAACTGAAAAGACAGCATACACATGCACATGTACACACACAAAATGTACCATGTACATTTCATAAGAATGAAAGGAAAATCGCTAGTGATTATAACACTGTTAATCACAAAATTCTACCAGACTTAATATCTATATTCTTTTGATTTCAGAAAATACTTCCTTTTAAAGTCAAGAATTATTACATTATAAGTAATTTTACAATCTGTTTCTAATTTGGCAAACAAATTGAAATGAGTTTAGATGTGTTTGTTGTACAGCAATAGGAATTTCTATAACTCTATATATACTGAATCTGAAGATGTAAATTTTTCTTCTCTTGTCTCTTTTCCTTCCCAGCTGTTTTCTATAGCACCTCACACCTGCTTTCAAGAAAGGGGCGGCCTTTGTCCTGCTACATTGGCTGGGGCCTGGTAGATAATATCGCATGAATTATCCACCATTTCAAAGCTTATGACAAAACATACATTCCTTTCTTAGATAGAGCCCACTAAAAATCAGGACAACAGTCCAGGAAAATGTTTTCTATGTATCAACTCAAAAATTGAGGGTGCTTTGACTCCATTGTTCCATTCTTCCAACAAGTCACCTCATATTGATGAGCCAGGAAACAGACCACAACAGAGTCAAGCCCTGGATGCCCTGTGTTTTGTCTTGGTTGTGAAACACACTGTTTTCTCTTGCCACCCGCTGATCCTAACTAATCATACTGTCCCATATATCTGCAAGATTGAGAAGAATGATTTTTTTGTCCAGAAAGAACTGAGTTATGCTGGACACCAGAATTTCCTTTCAATTCCCATTCCTTTTCCTGCTGCTAACTACACTGATTTGGCTGGGCCAGTTCAGGTCTTAGTAAGCAATTAAACATTTACCCTATTTCTTCTCTGTCCTACTGCAAACACTAAGCAGACCTCAGCTATAAACCTTCCAGACTTTCAAGGGAGCAGACACTGTCAGTCTTAGTTATCAGTAGCTCCCAGCACCTAGTGCTATCTGAAAAGTAATAGTCTTTCAATAAAGTTTGACTAAGTTAATTAAAACATATGCTGCTAAAAATATGATATTTTTTAATGTGTCTATATTCAGCTATTTGTTAAGCAGGCACCTCAAATTTCAGGTGAAATGCTCATATTTAATGCTTTCACATAGGTGAGAGGAGAATACATTAAAACAGAGAGTGTAAACTGGTATTTTGTACCGATGCTATTTGTCTATGATTGAAGGATGGTGTAAACTATGGCATGCATCTCTTATTCTACACATTTTAACTTTTCAGTCTATACTTCTATTATTTACAAAGGCTCTGAAAATTGTATCTAGACTATACTCAAGGGGACTGAAATCAACAAGTTTGAAACTATTTCCACAATCCTGTGTTATGGCAGCACTATTCCCAGCACCCAGGATGTACGATCAACCTGAATGCCCATCAGTGGACAAATGCGTGAAGAAAGCATGGCAGATAAGCACAGTGCAGTGCAGTAAGCTCCTGAAAAATATGTGATTCTGACATTTGCAACATGAACAGACTGGGAGATCATCATTGTGAGTGCAATTAACCAGGCAGAGAAAGACAGACACTGCATGATCTCACTCATAAGTGGGATCTAAAAGAATTGCTGCTCCTTTAGGCTTGCGGACATTTCATTCTCCCAAGGAGGGAATTCTCATGCTTGAGAAAGCTATGCTGAGTCTAACACCATGAGTTGCATTTTTGCTTTGAATTCCTTCCTTGTTTTCCACCTCTGGCCCCTGGCCTCCAGAGCATCTCCAGTTACCTCAAGGTATTCTGAATTTCCCAAACAATTTTCAACATACGGTTAAATTTTAATTCATTTTAACTTGGAAAGAAATAAATAAATCATAAGTAGTGCTCTAAAATGGAACAATAGGACATTGCAGCTGTCAAAGGACAGTGGGGCAGAGTGTGACTCTCCATTGTATTTTCATAGCAGATTACATTGCTCATATCTTTGGGAGGCAGACTTTTGATGAGCTACCTCGAAATTTCTGAGTCTCCATTGGTAAACAAGCCAAAGGGAAAGTCTCAACATGCTGGCTAAAATAAGAAAGGAAACAGACTGCAAGTATAACAGACTAAATGGGAAATAAGATACCCGCAGGCAAAAGAGTGAACACCTGAGCTTGGTTTTCAGCGCTCAGTAGTAAAATGATTCTTCCTTTTTAGTGCTACCAACCTATTTAGGAATCTTAGTAAAGTTAAGCATTCTACCCCTCCACAAAAGCAAACATATAAAAATATTACATACAGTATCAGGGATTCCAGACTTAAATCCACACATAGGTGGAGTCAGTAAAATATAATTTTTTTCCTTTTAAAATGAAAAAAGGGATTAAAAACAATACAGAATTTTTTTAAAAAATAGGAAATTAACAGTAGTTAATATATTGCATTTTTTTATCTTGAAACTAGCTGTTCAGATTATAAGATTTAGGCATGAAAAAGATGGTCAAACAATCAGAAAATGAAAACACAAACTGTTGTTTTTGATGAACTGACAGATATCAGTAGTACAGTTATCCACCTCGTATATATTTACATACACATATATATGTGTGTGTATATATATATATATGTAATATCTTCCCTTCTTCCTTTCCTCTTTCCCCCATCCCAGTTGTCCTTTCCTTTTGAGCACTTTCTCTGCCTTTCATTTCACAATATCTATTATACATTTTAGATCCTATTTACTAACTTTTATTTACACTACAGAGACAAAATGATATTTATACATGAGAGTACAATTTACTTCACTTATGAATATGTTCTCAAGTTTCATTCATTTACCCATAATGCCTCAAGTTTATCCTTCTTTATAGCTGAGTAGTACTCTATTATATAAAAATACCACATATTTTTTATCCATTCCACAGTTGATGGGCATTTGAATTCTTTACAAGATTTAGCTATTATAAATTGTGCTGCTATAAACATAGGTGCACATAGATCACTGTGGCAGAATGTTTTCTTCTGGGAAAATACTCAGAAGGGGAATAGCTGAATTGAATGGGACCTGCAATCCTAGTTTTCTGAAGACTTTCCACTTGATTTCCACAGTGGTTGCACCAGTCTACACTCCCACAAACAGTGGTGAAGGGTTTCTTTTCCCCACAGCCTCTCCAGCATTTGTCACTGGTTGATTTCTTGATAATAATCATTCTTTCTGGAGTGAGATGAAATCTTGGTGTTGTTTTAATTTACATTTCTCAAGTGACCAGTGGTGTTAAAAGTTTCTTCATATATTTATTTAACTACTAGTATTTCTTCTTCTGAAACGTGTGTGTTCATCTCAGATGCCAGTTTTTGGATGGGGTCTTTGAATTTGAGGGGTCAGATATAATTGGTTTTGTAAGAAGGAAAATTCATAGCCAATGTAGAGAAATGTAAATTAACAAGCATCATTTTTTAGAGTGGCATGTTCAAATTAATGAATTTTTCATTTAGCAAGAAGATAGCAATATTTTTACTTTTATATTTGCAATTATGATAAATAATAATCCACTTTTATGCCTTTATACATAACATTTTATCAGAAATTAGAATTCTTTCACTACATAAGTACAGATCCATAAAAACCATCAGTGATCTGGTGTTTTGTGAGAGCACGAACTCAGCTGCCTGCATTTGCTCAGAGTGATCAAGTAAATAATAAAGCTGACTTAGCATACAAAGAATGCATAAGAAGTAGAATACTGAATCTTTATGTGCAGAGGATTAAACAGAAAGTGATAATCAGCATTAGTGTGATACGGTATTGTGGTTTAGATCTGGAATGTCCCCCAAAAGCTGTATTCAGAGGGGGCTCTCTGAGAACCATCAGATTATGAGGTACTATACACATCAATATGTTGGTCCAGCGATGAGTTCACAGATCAATGTGTGGTCAGCAGGCAGGGCACAATGGGAGGAAGTGGGGACTGGGCATGTGCGATCAAGGGTACAGTGTTTCGTGTGGGTTCTTTCGCTGTCTGTGATTTCAGACACCAGGAATTGAGCAGTTTTCCTCTGTCATGTTTCCCTACCATGTGGCTCCTGTGGATCACTGACTGCAGTCTCATACACTAGGAGTTCAAACAAACTTCTCCTTCTTTAACTTGCAGGTGTCAGCTAATTTGTCCCAACCATGAAAAGATGATCAGTAGAGTTAGAAGCAGTGGAGGCTGTGCTGAACCAGGTGTGGGTGCACTATTAATGGTAAGACAAACCACTGACCATCTTAAATTCTGTCCCAGTTGTACAAAGTTTTTTTCTTTGAAGATAAGATTTCATATTTATACTTGAAGATAAGATTCAAACAAATTTTTATGTAAAATCTCTCACCTTGAACATGTTTTGAATACATTTAACACTACTTTTCAAACCATATGTGAGCAAAACCGAGCCCCACTGCTCATCCTGTTTCACCTGCAACATGAGAAATCTCTGTGTAGGTGATTAAAATACACAGATCTTACCCTAGAATTCATCTTGATGTTGCTATAAAAATGTATGGGTTATGTTTCAAGGTTCCACTTATTCAAAAGTAATGACTAAAGTAATGTTCTTCTTTGCATTTTGTGTTCCTATTTTTTAATTTTAATTTTTTACTTTCCTCATTTCCTACACCTTAGCTTAGTTGGTCTTTGAACTCCTAGTAAGATATTTACAGCAGTTAAAGGCTATTCCTGTCTGTGTGATAGAGTTTTTAATTCAAAGGAAAATTGAGGTTAAAACATCAGACAACTTGGGAAGAACTGAAAAAAAATAAGAAATAGAGTTTTAGGACTTTTACCCAAACATCATCCCTTCTGTCCTATTCTGTTTCATATACTATGATTTTTCCATTCTGTGTTCACTATTCAAGAAGATACAGCATTTATGGAACATCCACAACACAGCATGCACTGTGGGATACAACAAATCTGTAAGGCAGTTAATATATTGCCATGTGACACATAAAGAAACTGAGGCAGATATGAAAGGATAAAACTAAATCTACACATAGAATTAGTGGCACAGTCTGCCTTGGCACTTAGTACTATTGTTATGGTTTTTACCTAGATGTCCTCCTAAAGCCTCACTTGGTCATAGGTGGGACTTTCATGGAGCTGCCGGATCTAGGGTGTGTGATGCTAGGATTGAGGATGTGATACCAGGATTGACTCATGATTGGATGTTTGGATTAAGGCTGCCCCTCCCTGGGCATGTGTGTTACCTGCCTTAAGGGTGGGTAGCCTGGATACAATATAAGGGAAAGACAGTCTCCGCTTGTTGCTTGCTTTCTGCTTACTGACTTCCTGCCTTGCTTTGCCAAGGACTGTTTCTCCTCGGTGATGCCTCTCTCCCAAGCTTTCCAGCCTTACAGCCAATTGACTATTGGCTGTAACTCTGTGGACTGAAACCTCTGTGAACTGTGAGGCAAATATACCTCTTCTCTTTTAACTTTGAGTGTCAGGTATTTTGTCTCAGCAATGAAAATGTAACCATGATAAGTTTTTATGTGTAGAATCAGACTTTGAGCTGGACATTCTAGCAATCTCATGATAGTTTATGGTCAAAATTCCAGAGGAGGGAATGTGGATCAGGAGTAATGTTTAACTCTGATCCTGCTCTGTCTCCATTATGTTTTGGTGAATAAAGATATGAGCTGGACTGGAAAAGTAAGCTTCAATTTGATTATGACCCACCAGGCTACTCTTTGGCTAGTTGTCCTGTGAGATATGGAGCCATGAAGGAAAAGATGGGCAGTGTGAACCCAGAATTTATTTTTGACCCTTTCTGGTATTCTTCTATGCCCTTGGCACCAGAAATGGCAAGGAGGCCCGCCCTGCTCACTGCCCAATTTTAGAAAGTCTGCACTTCTTACATTTCCAGTGAGCCAGGGCTACATAGCCTCTGATAACAATCCCTGAGAGCCTAATTGGTTTAGGAAGAATATATTTCTAGGTTGTGACAATTAGGTTCTTTTTGTAGGGAATGGAGGGGAACACAAAGCACAGAGGTAGAATTGGTCACTGTTGGGTGTGTTTGAACCAGATGGTTATGAGGACTTGGGGGTCTCACGTCCTGGGTTTACAGGTATGTATCAGTTCACTCAGGTATGGCTCTAACCTTTCACCTCTAATTTGGGTACAGATTCTCATTCCTGTTCTAAAATTAATACATGCAGAATAGTGTTTAGCTTATGCCCAAATCATCTGTCTCCTGTTGATTTTTCAATTTTTGCTTTCTTTTCGTTTGGGTATATTACTAATCATGTCACCAATCTCTGTTCACCACTCCTTAAAAATGCTTAGATAGTTAGGAATCCATCTCTAGTTTATTTGCTTCATTGCCTGTATTATGTCATAGTTCTTGAATTCTAAATTGCAGTTTGTTTCTCTCTGGACCTAACCCAATATTCAAGGCTGAATACAAGTGTGGTTTTTGCTATCATGTGTAAGTTTCTATGTGTAAGGAAGCCAGAGCAATGTTTCTTAAGTTCCTGTCATTTCTCCCGGTGTTTACTGATATCATCATAGGGCTCTGTATATCTCTATATATATTTGCATTCTGAAGTAGGATAAATTTCTTGAGAATAAAAACTTTATAGCCATAACAATATTCCATTTATACTTAATCTAATGCTTTACACATAGTTGGTACTTTTTTCCTACTGTAATTATCTATCTGGCATAAAGCAGCTTCATCCTTTACGTTAATCCAGTGAAAAGGAAAAGGAAAGAAAAGCTAGTCAAGAAGGAGGAAAGAAAGGTTGAATTAAAGAAATGCTCACCAAAAGTAGATTTTTACTGAAATTACCTTGGTTTGGTAAATAAACCTCACAGTACAAAAAGTAAAAATCTACATATAATGGGCTTACGAATTTCCTCCTCAGTACCCAGATACTTTTTATGTAAAGTGTGCTCCTGTCATAGCTCTTTTTAGTTGTGGCTATGTGACACATTGCATCACCAGGTTGTCATGAGGCATCATGTCCATAAATACTGTCTGTGGAACATCTGCTGGGTGTCACTGTGCTTCCACTATATGTCAAGACAAAGTTACCCTGCATCTGATCAAAGAGAATGCAGGAGAGACGTTAAAGTATTGTGGAAGTGGGTTAGATGATAGCATGTTGATCCCAAAGTCAAAAAACCCATGAAGAGCCAACAGAGTCTTATCTACACTTTTTATTTGTTCTTGGTGCTGTGTCAGACATTAGTGTTCTGTGGCATATCTCAATCACCATGCAATCATTCAGCATAGAATGTGATCCCAAAGGAAGGATGAAATGAAAGGAACAGATGATTATTTATCACTTAAGATATGGCAGGCACTGTGCTTGGTATTAAAATGTATTATTATATTAAACTTTTGGAACCAACAGATGTAAAATATTTTACATTATTTTGATGATAAGAAGAAACCAATCCAGAAAAGTTACACAATTTTCTCAGCATCATAAACACATTCATCACAAGGTCTTGTTGCTGGGACAAACTGACATCCCCCCCCCCCAAAAAAAAAGAGGGAAGACTTCATTTTAGCTCATAGTTTGTTGAGGTTTCAGTGTGTAGTGAACTAGTTCCAAGGCAAAAAGGTACAGTAGAGACACATGGCAGAGAAACAGTCCATGGCAGGGTATGTAGAAAAAAGCAACAGCAGCAAGCCTATTTCCCTTTAATTCTATTCAGGTTACACATCTATTGATAGGTATCACTCACACTAGGATGGATTTTCTGTCTTTGGTAAATGCATTTGGCCACACCCCAAAACACACTAATCCAATTAGTGGACTGATTCATTTATTGCTCACCCATAATCCATATCCACATGTTTTAGATCCAGCCACTTTTGAAATGTTCCCAACTGTGAGTACATCAGTCTTTGGGTGGGTGGGGGACATCTAGATACAAGTCATAACAGTCAGGAAACACCCCTGATGTCTCCAGCTCCAGATCAGAAGTATTTCATTTTATGCTCCTTTCCAATAATTTGCAATATTGTAAATTTTGTGGAGCTATGTCTTTAATCCTTATAATTTTGCCTTAAAAAAACTAGACTGAAGCCAGGCATATGGTGCACATCAGTAATTCCAGCACTCATGAAGGCTGAGGCAGAAGGATTATGTGCTCAAGCACAGCCTAGGCAGCTTAGTGACTTAGTGAGACCCTGTCTCAAAATTAATGATAAAAAGGGCTAAAGATGTAGCTCAATGTGAAGGTCCCAGGTTCAGTTCCTAGCAGGAAAGAAACTAAAAAGGAAAAATAAAACATAAATAACCTAATAAAGTAGGTGCATGAAAGACATTATCCTGGCAAATCGCTCTTCCTAATATCTACTTTCTAATCTCAGCCTCCCTGATTTATGCTGAACAGGAGTTAGCTATATATCTTCTCTCTCAGTTTCACTCTCTCTCCTCTTTATCTTTATCTGTTCTAAGAGAGCTGTCTAAGCCTTCCTTTAACTTTGACATGCACTAAACCCTTATCATATAGAGTACATTTCCATTTTTCTGTCCCTCAAAAGACAAAGAATTTGACATAGATGGAAAAATAAGTTTTTAAAACTCATGTATTACATAAAGTAAAAGAAACTTTAAGGCTTAACAGATCATTTGCACTAAAAACCATTTGATGTTTTTTCACCAGGCTGCCTTGACTTCATTCAACTGGTAAAATATTCAGTCACTTTGTGTATTATTTAAACTTTTTTATCTGAAGGAGTGGTAACTTCTCGCACTTTGCCATGGCCTTCTACATCTCCCCTGTCTAAAGCAATCGTCTTGAAAATCATGGTCCTGAAATAGAGCTGGCCTATCCATAATGCCCATTAAAGCTGTGTCCTCCAGCCAGACAGTGTCATTTATAATTGAGAGGGAGCTGGGGCAGCTTCGTATCTGTAGCCTCAGCTCACCAATTTATGCAGGCAGAGCCAATGAGTCAAGCATCAGAAATCTCCCAAAGAGCAGTAAACACACACACACAAAGCAGAAATAGAGGTGGACAGAGGTGTTCATATAATGAGAATCAGATCAATGAAGGTTTAACCAACTGGAAAAATAAAAACCCAGGGAAACAATCAGGTCAGGTGATGATTTAATGGCTGGAAAACAAGAAGGAAGCAAAATGCTCTACAGTGTTTGGTGCTGGATCTTAAAGGGGCTCTTTCTTCCTCAATCTTTTGGATTTGACCTGTTCACTGCCACAAAATTCTTGCCTGACTAGGCATTTGTACAGAACTGGGTGTTTGAAAACCGTGTCAAGCTAATTGATAAGAGTAGTCGCTCCTAATGAATGTCCCATGGAGAAAGTGGAGTTTGAGTGAGAGGAACCTTAATTTACTCCCACAAGGAAGGAATCCATGGACATTAATGGTTGAAAACAGTCATGCTCTCATTAACTTCATGGCATAAGATGTTTGCACATGGGCAAGGTGCAATGAATGATTAGTTGCTTTATGTATTATTTTAAATGAAGGATTTTAAAAGGCATGAATGGGGGAAAGACTGAGAAGCATTTTCTATCTGTATATTCATTACTTCTACTATTTTACTATATTCTATTAACTGTAGTGGGAGGTATTAAACTACAAGTCACTGAGCACCTAGCACTGCCTATAGAGAAGATTTTCATTTCCTTATCAAACAATTTGGAAGCATGATATCTTGATTACTCTTATCTAAATTTGTTTTAGTGAAATTTTTGAACTTGAATTATGATAAAAATGAAAGGTGCAAGGTTAAAAAAAGCAAAGAAAAACAGAAATATTTTACTTTCAGTAGAATGAGACTGAAACAGCCTTGGTTTTCTCTCCTGTGTCACAAAATAGAGGAAAATGGAGAAAGTTAGAGGGATTAAAAAGATTGACCTCTATACATACTGACATTCACATGACACAGCAAAACAAGTTTCTTTTCAGAAAAAAACTTATCTGGAAAAAAAATATGAATGGTGTACCCCAAAAAACAAAGGTTATTTTCAAGAAGAAAAAGAGGTTAAACATAGATAAATGTATAATCCAATTTAAGAAATATCAGAAAAAAGACAAAAGCGTGGAAATAATAAATTAAAATGGACTAATGACTTTTTTCAGAGTTAAAAGTAGGTATAGAAGATCGTTGGTAGATTTTTTAAAATAATAGAAGCCAATAAAAGGATGATAAAATATATACACTTTGCAAACTACTTGTGTGACTTCTAATCCAAATCAATTAAGGGATTTTCATACCAGCAAACCTTGAAGATTGAAAATGTATGGCCATAGGTATAATCTATATTCTGATAAATTTATTTAGGTTTAATTTTTCCATTCAATTTTTCAACATTTTTTTAAAAAATCTAATTACAGATTCATTTCTCAAGATTTTTTCTTTCTTTTTTTGTAGTGGGGATTAAACTCACAACCTCATGTTTGCAAGGCAGGAGCTTATGCCGCTGAGCTAAATCCCCGGCTTCTCAAGACATTTTCCAAAGAAAATTGCTAAAATGATTAAAAATAAAGAGATGAAGAGAAGGAAAGGCAACAGAACATAGCAGGGAGGGTAGAGATGGTCAATCATGTTGTATGTATACGTGAAAATATCACAATCAACCACACTAATCTGTACAACTAATATGGATTAGTAATTGTAATTTAACAAAAAAGAAACATAAAAAGAGAGAAAATCATAAAACAGAAAAATGTTAATAAAAATTTATTCTGTAAATAATAGAGCATTTCCTGAAGTAATTAACATATGTGGGCTGATTTATATCAATGATAACATTAGCTAAACAATTTGCATAATAGTTTTTATCTTTTTGAATTAAAAATATAGGGTTGATGGTACTATCCCTTTTTGTAGATTTGTCTATAAAAACTAGACATCCAGAGTTTGAAGAAAAAATTATCTAAGATCACAAGGGTAGAGTCAAAGTTGAGCTGGAGTGTGCTACATGCTCAAAATTTGTATAATTCATCATTGCATCATACTTTATCTAGAAGGAAAATTTGGAGTTCACTAAGAATATCTTACTCCTAAGACAACATTTACCTGTTCCAGATACTAAAAGCATCTCAGCAGGGAAGCTGTGACCCTTGGCATGGTCACTAGTTCTCTGTGTGTTTGGGTTGAGCAAGGTCCGAGAGAAGGAGCATTGCCCTGTGGTTACTCCAGTGCCTGACAAGTATGCCTGGCAGATGGAAAGAGAGGAACCCAGATGCAGGGTGGGCTTAGTGTAACTAAGTGTAACTCACTCTCCACAAGCGTGGGCTGAACCTAGTGACTTGCTTCTAGCAAACAAAATGCTAAATGGGATGGAATGTCATTTCTGAGACTTCTAAAATCCGATGACTCCATGTTACTAACACCTCCTGTCCTTTCACTTTCTCACTCTGATACAGCCACCTACCATGTTGTAAGCTTATCTATGGAGAGGTCCATATGGTGAATAAAAAATAAGAGAGACCTATGCAAGCAGCCCCTGTGGACCTAAGGCACTTGGTCCAGTGCTCCACAAGAACCTGAATCCTGCAAACAACATAGGTGAGCTTGAAAGCAGATCATCCTCCAGTCAAGCTTTTAACAACTCAGCCTTTGCTGATACCTTGATTGTAGACTTGTAGGACCTGAATAAGAAGACCCAGTTAAACCATAGGACTTGCAATGCCCCCAAACTGTGAGATAGCAAGCATTGCTTTGAAGCATGCAGGTTGTAGAAAACTGTTACACAGCAGTAGGTAACTAATACAGGTAGCATCATATGTTACTGAATGATCAAAGAAGGGAAATCTAAAGCAGGGGAGGTTATGACATCAACATGATTTGTTAAACACCTGGGAGGTTTAGAGGTGCCACCCAAACTGGAGTATGCAATCAGCTGTTGGAGTTCCTAGATCCTTAGGTGCCCCATTTTCTGCAAGCATGGAGTAGTGCTTTACAATCAGTCATTGTCCCATGCCAAATGCCAGCAGTGCCCTGTGGCAAAAGTATAGATCATGGTCTTTGTTGTGCTGAAGTGGAGAAATGCAGATGATCTGGAGGGTTGATGTGACTCTGATGGCGAAAGAGGTAAAGCAAGAAAGTAATGAAATGCATGCCTGGAGTACTGAACTCTGAAATACTAACCTAACCTTTAAACACCCGACATAAGGCAGGATTTATTTCAGAAAGTCTCATGGGGATAAGTTAAAAGGTAGAGGTCAATTAGTAAGAGCTCTTTAAACAGAAAGGATAACAGACTACCAGAAGTTTATTGTCCACTTTTAATACAATGACAATAGCTTTCTATTATCCTAAATACTAGGTGTGGAGCTCCGTGTCAGGAAGTGAACAGTATGCACTTCTCCATTCGACCTATTTAGCCTAGCTCTTTTTAACTGGCCACTGGTAATATTAACACCTGGGAGTCGCTCACCTTATTTGCTTTGTCGTGAGGAGCTTAAGTAAATAAATAACAATAATATCATCCGGCATACTGCAGAATGGAGCACGGCTTCACTCTTCATGCAGAGAGATGGAAACAGTTGGTAAACTTTCCATCTGGAGTTAATCCCTCCAAAGCAACACGTTCTCTGCATCTCCTTAGACCTGATGAAGAGGCTGTGCTGGCTAAGGTTGATAGCTGGGAAAACAGCCAGGCCTTTTGTACCCCATGTTCATAAGTGAAATCCATACGGACATAAAGCCAAAAGCAGGGATAAAAGCATGACCTTATAATTTTTTTTCCTTTCCTTTCCATTCCTTTTGTTTAATTTCCTATAAGGTGGTCACTTTTTCTTCCTTCTCCTTCAGGTTTCAAGGATGCATCAAGCAAAAAGGGTGTGATTTTAATCCATAGAAACTAGATTGTGACCACGAGTTATTGATCTCTTTGTGTAGTAAAACAATCTCCATCCAGAAAAGGCATGAGTATACTTTATAAGTAAAATACTATTCCAAAGCTACATCTCTCCATACTCAGAGTCATCATACTTAGTCTGTGGGCAAATACACTATGTTGTGCATGGTTTTCCCAGTTACAAATATAACATTTAAGGAACAGAAGTGTCTGTGTGACTTCTATTGCTTTAGATGAGCCATAAAATTGCGAGATAGGTCAGGTTTAGTGAACTGTGAGTATCAATAAACCCCACACAACACACTCTTTCTCTGGGCTGTGTAAGAAACATTTCCAGTTATTACACACAGTTTGCACCATTGGGAAGAGAGGGATAGGGAATTTCAGCTCGGCTGTTTATGACTGAAAGCAGAAGCCTTTAATCAGTATGTGCTCTTTAGCTTGGCTCACTATCTCAAGCATCCTAATTAATTCTTTGGGAAAAAAAATCCATCCACATATTCGAACTGCCAACTGAATCAAACACCACATGAAAAGGAGTGTAAGATTAAAGGGCAAAAAGTGCAAAGTGGGTGAAATAGCATTTGTTGCTTTTTTGAATGAATCCAGAGACTTGGCTTTCATCTGGTAATTCATTATCTAGGGACAAGAGATCATCAGAGCAGTTTGATTGTTAAATTAGGCTATTAATAAATCCTATCACATGTTCAGCCATCTAGCACTCTGCTTTCTCTGCTTCCACATGTACTAACTACTGGACTGAGGGGGTAAATAAGATACTACTTCCAGAATTTCTATGCAGTGTGTAAAAATTTCTATGCAATGTAACAGAGAACTTGCTGTTCAGTGTAAGAAGTCCACGGCTGAACAACTTTTCATTTTGATATTTTGGACAATTTCCATGGAATGTATTCTCTAGAGATTTTTAAGAAAAAAAAGTTAATATCTATGACACATAAATCACTTAAGATAGTTGGTGAGAGTCAGCATTAGAGAGTAATGATTATAAGCAGGTACAGCAAATTAATCCCATTTATTTCTGAACCAAGGTCAAGTTTTATGCTTGAAAATTGAATTTAAATGTGGTCACTGGATACACGAGCGTAAAATCCTAAACTTTTGTTTGTCATTATAGGGCAGGCACTCATGTTTTGTAATGTCTTTTGTGACTTCGGATTATGCACTTTGTATAGTGTAACAATAATAGTGAAAATGGAATAGCATACTGTACGCTAATCACCGTCCATATGAAATCACTTAATTTCCTTAACCCTCTGTGGCAGGCACATGTAACTTCCAAAAAGCATGTAGCTTCCTCAAGTTTGCCCAGCTGTTTGGTAAATGCATCAGCTTGTTTCTGGTATGTCAATAAGGAAGGAAAAAAGAATCTCTGCTTAAAGAAATGTGAAATTATGTACGAGCAGATTAACTGGACTCAGGGAGCGGATGGGATTGGCTGCGAGTATCCAGGAAGCAAGAACCACACAGTAAGTATCTTGTCTGGATGCTGCCAAAGAAAAGAAGTCTCTACTTACTGTGAACCAGAAGACAATAGATCTGGTGCTGCAGGCACTTACAGCTGGGAAGCAGACATCTGGGTTTACCATGCCAAAAATATTTGCAAAGAAAGAGATAATTGTTAAAAGGAAACTGGAACATTATTAGGAAAAGAAAAACTGAATGTCATCTAACCATACCTGACAATCCCTTGTATTTCTCAATCATTTAACTGCTTAATGAGAGCCTCTGAACATGCTGTGTATAGTTTAATGGTAAAATGCTCTCACTACTGTATTGTGAAAGAAATCATTTTGCCTAAAAATTTAGGCTAGATTTAATCTCAGGGCAGAAGATTTACTTATAATTTAAATATAAGGTCTTTGAAGCATGTGTTTCTTTGGGAGAATATAATGGAATTTATACCATTTCATCACAGACCTGGTGGAGTCTGCATCTGGAACTGTATTTGGGGAGTGCTCCAGGTTATTTGGAAAATGGAATATCAGTTGGTTTTGTTTTTGTCTCTGACCTGCTGAGCTCACCCAGTAGAGGAAGAACACTCCCTGTAATAAATAATACCGGAAAAGCAGGATATCACCATGCAAAAGAATGAGGTTGGACCTTATACAATGTAAAAAAATAACTCAAAACAGATTGAAAACGCAAATAGAAGACTTAAAACTGTGAGATTCATAGAAGAAATGTAGGTTTGTAACTGTTAATCCTGGTGTGCCTGCATGGTTGGATTAAGGGACACCTGGGAGGTTAGTGAAGCACACTTTCGTGTGTGTCTGGGAGAGCGATGGAGACAGACCCTGGTTACTAGATCTAGCACTCTTCCCGGGCTCTGCTTCCTGGTGAGCGTGAGCTCAGCATCTCTGCTCTGCCACACTCTTTCAACATGATGTTTCTGCTTGGAACCCAGTAAACATGGACTGCACCCCTGAAACCCTGAATTTAATTAAATCTCTCCTCCTTTCTGTTGCGGAAGTTGGGTGCTGTGTCCAGGTGATGAGAAAACTGACTATTGCAAACATGAAACATGACATTGGACTTGGTGATGGATACTTTGTTATGTTGTCAAAATCACAGGTAACAAACAATAGGCACACAGTACTATTTAAAAAATGTTTTTGTGAGTCAAAGGAAAGAGTAACCAGACAATCTAATGAATGTGATAACATATTTGCAAATCATATGTTGATAAGGGGTTAATATCTATGACACATAAAGGTTTTCTATAATTTGAAACAAACTGATTTAAAAAGCAGATAAAAACTTTAATCAATACTTGCCCCCCCCAAAAAAAACCCAGAAGTAGCCAATAACCTTGGGGGAAAAATAGACAACACTTCTAATGATCAGAGAAATATAAATCAAAGTCATACTGTCTTTATCATCAATTGAGATGGTTATTACCAAAAAGAAATGGAAAGAAGGAAGGATGGAAGGAAGGAAGGAAGGAAGGAAGGAAGGAAGGAAGGAAGGAAGGAGAAAGAAGAAAGAAAGAAAGAAAGAAAGAAAGAAAGAAAGAAAGAAAGAAAGAGAGAGAGAAAGAAAGAAAGGGAAAAAGAAAGAGAAGATAAAAAAGAACAAGTAATATGAGGATTGCAAAATTGAACACTTTTGCTCTGTTAGTGGCAATGCAAAATGGTACAACTACTACAGATAACAAAATAGCATTGAAGTCCATCAAACAAAACTAGAACTGCCATATAGCCCTTCAATCCCATTACTGTGCATATATCCAAAATAATTGAAAGCAGGGTATCAAAGAGACATTCGCACACCCATCTTAATAGCACTATTCACAATAGCTAGCGGATGTAACACAGGTGTCCATCAGTGGATGGGTGGATAAATGAAATGCAGTATACACATAAAATGAAATATTATTCAGCAGTAAGAAGAAAGGGATGCCTATCCTATGCTGCCAAGTGAGTGAACTGTAAGGGCATTATATTAAATGAAATGATTTAATCACAAAAAACAAATACTATATGACTTCCCATATTAAGGATCTTTATAATGAGGATCTATAATGCATAAGAACTGAAAATAGAATAGTGATTATCAGAGGTTGGAGGAAGATAAGAAATGAGAATTGTATTATCAGAATAGAATTTCAGATTTATAATATTTTATGGTGTGCATGTGTGTATGTGTGAATGTGTGTGTGTGTTTATTTACCATAAGTCTTTCTTATAGGAAGATTGTATCTCATTATACATTCATTGCTTGAGATAACCCTGTTAAGGCCTTGGTCTAATCTGTGCATAATTTATCCCTATGGATATGCTAATAAAGTCCATCTACTATTTCAGTTAAAGGTATTAGCAATGCCAAGACGATGCAAGCAGTACACTTTGTTATGCTCAATTTTTCAATTCTTCCCTCAAAATCCTATTAAACATGCTGTATTAAGCATAGCATACCCTAGAGCATTATACCTTTTTTTTCTAATGATATGGAAGTCAATTTCCTGAACATCTTGATCCTAACTACCTCTTCAATGTCTGCTGTGGAACTTTTGGCTAAAGTAGGGAATCAGGAAAATAAGTCTTAGAAATCTTTTCCATTTATCTTTTTTTTTAAATGTGTCAGTACATAGGGGTGACTGAAGCACCTGCCAGCTGTAATTTGAAATGATTTCCTATAGGGACTTTTCTTTTGTTTTTCTTCTGCTAATCATAGCTTCACCATGTGAGATTGTGCATATATGACTCCACCAGTCATTCATTCCCAGTTGCAAAGTTTATGTGACGCTTAGTACCTACTAATTGTAATTCAAACAGGCTGGATATCAACTTGATCTTTCCAAGTCAGCAGAGACCACCAAATAGTGATGGATTTTAAGAAGCATCTTTTCCGATACAGAGAATGAATTTTATTCAAACTGAATTTTAAGGAAAAGTAATATTCGTTATCCTGACCGGTTAAAGCAGCAGTCCTTGAAAGAACATGAGACTTTGTATCTCAGCAAGGGACTGAAGAATAAAACAACGCAGTTAACCTTACCGCAACATTAATGAATGCAGAATTGTTAATAGAAAAGAGTATGCTTCCTTCAGGAGTCCACATGACGTTTGTTTTGAGCAAACAAAACAAAACTTTGAATTCAAAATGCATTGCCCCGTACAAGTAAGCACACAGCAGAGAACGCCCTCTGCCGGAGGGTCCCAGATGTACTGCTTCCTGCTGACGCTGCCAGGTTTCCTGGGATGTATAAATGGTGCTCAAATTACAGGATGTCCTGTTGGTAGGCAAGTAAGGTAGGAGGAGCAAAAGGGCTTTCTGTAGTTCTGCCAACAGGCTTTTGTGAACTACAAATAAAACCAATTTAGTGACTCGGCCTTGAATCCAAACATCTAGTTAACCAACATATTTATTAAACACAATTTAATTGGCTGGACTGAAAGGTTGGATATTGTTTCCCCCCTCAAATGTTCCTATTCTTACTCTGATTCCTTCTAAGTTTCTTTTATCAATGTATTTCATCTGCTATCCTAGTGTCATTATTTGCTGTATCGTTAAACCCTTTTAAAGCATTTTATTCTTTTAAAAACTTCTTTAATTTTTCCGACTCCAGACATCACTTTTATTCTTTTTCTCGTCTATCTCACTGTTGTTGCCTTATAATTTTTATGTTAAAGCTTCTTTTAAGTTAGTAACACCTCTGATTAGTAAAGTCACGTCATCTGGAATAATATATATATATATATATATATATATATATATATATATACATGCTTAGTTTTCTCACTTAATTTTAACTTACCTGATCATCTATACTTTCTTAGTAATTCTATTATTGCCATTGTCCTTTTAATTTTCTTTCTCTATCTTTCTGTCTGTCTGTCTATCTATCTATGGCACTAATGATTGAACCCAAGGCCTTTACACTGAGCCCCATCTCCAGGCCCCACTTTCCATCTCCCACACGTTTTGGACAAGTCTTTCTATGACACTAAGTGGCCCAGGCTGGGTTCAAAATTGCCATGCCCCTGCCTGAACCTTCCGGAACATTGGCACTACAGTCCTATGGCACCATGTCCGACCAATTTTTATATTATGATATTGCCATGGAATTGGTAGCCTGTGAGTTTTTGTCCTTAACAGGATACTTTAAAGGGTTATTTTTCCACATAGTTTCTGGAATCCACCACACTGGTTTCCTGTAATGAGTATTCTGCCTGTTTGAAGATTAATGTTTCAAAAATCTCTTGCTTCATAAAAGTCGGGAAATGCTCCAACCATTGTTGCACCGCGTAAGACGTTTTCCTTAGTGTCACTTTCTGAATACTCTTTGACTTCTCTGATGAATGCTCCTTATAAACACTCTGAAATTTTTCACAACACCCTGAAGTTTTTGCTAGTTTGGCGTTGGCTACATTGAACTTCTGTCAGTCTTGCATGCTGCTACATTTGTTGCACTTTGCAGTCTTAATTCATGACAGGTGCTCAGCAACTGTTGAGTGGACGGATAAAGGATGTTCCTTCCTTTTCTATCATCTTTTTCAGGGAGTATTTAAAGTGTTTTGGATTTCTGATATCTGCATCGTTTGTGCCTTTGGCACACTGAGTAAAAATGCATGTCATGAACCAGAAGGCAGGCTTCTTGTGAGAAAATACTTGGGTGGTAGGTAGACGTGTTCTACGCAGGGTCCAAAGACCTTGACGTGACACATCAGGTTACATTTGCTTTTCTGAACGTCACCTCATCAGCGGATGATTCTGTCTCACTTAACAAACAAAAACCTCTCTCTGACTCCTCCCCACAAAACAATAAATGCTGATTTTTAAAACTGATGAAGATTACATATCAGAATGTTAACTCATTTAACACTATCTTTTCACTGAACTATAAATTATTGCTTATCTAATTTTCATTCTATAATTAAGAACTCTGAGGTATTTACTTTCTGCGGGGTCTCAATATGAAAATATAATACAGTCATGAGGAATGGGATTATGATTATATTTATTATCATGTGCTCACTATTTTAGGTGGTTTCTCTTCAGCTATCAGAAATTGCATTGTATAAGGGCAAAATATGGACTATTACATGCTTCTATGAGTTTTAATCTCCAGAGGAATTTTGCCATGGTCCCTACTCCAGCACAGACATTTCTCACACCTTTTATTTAATTCCTTGAAATGCTACATAGCATTTGTGGTAACATTTGCATTCAACTGATCAAAGTATATGTTCTTTCTTGAGACAGAGTGAGACTATTTTACTAAAAACAACAAAATAATGTTATTCCTTCCACTCCCCATAATAAAGCCATTGAAAAATTCATTAAAATATTTTTCATTGTTGCATCAATTTTAAGTTCTGATTTTCAGATAAATATTCTGCATGATAGAAACACAAATTTAAGTCTAAGATTATAAAGAATTGATGATTTCTTGTAATAGGTATGTTAGAAATAACACAATAGTGCTTATACATTTCATGGATTTTTTTTTCCTAGTTCTAGTTCTCAACTTTCCTACTCTAAATTCATCGACAGGAGTAATTTAAAACCCGAATTATATGTGGAGTAGAATACAAATCACCCTAAACCCTACCATATAAAGAGCCCCATGACTATTAACTTAGCATATTTTCTTCTTTCCTTAGTCAGTTTACTTCTAACATACGTATAAATATTTTGAGAACATACTATGTACTATAGACACTTCCATAAAACATTAAAAAGTGCTCACAGATATTGTTCTCTTTTAAGACACAGTATCAATTATTTGATCATTCTTTTGCTGTTTTCAGTGTTTCCCATTGGAAATAAGGCATCGATGAATATTTCTGTAACAGAAGAGTGTAACTATGTTTCAGAATTTTTTTGATATATAAACAAATAGTTCTGCTTCCAGGCATAGGAGTGCATTAATAGAAACTGTTTTCCACAAGTTTGCCCCAGTATATATGCTCACTAGCAATGTACTTCAGTGCTACTGTCTGCCTCCTTGCAGCTGTTACCCTTGTAAAATAGAACAATTTGGAGGCAAATTACTGTATTTTATTCTAATCTACATTTTCTTGATAACTGGTAGCTTGAGCATTACTTCATGCGTTGATGAGGTATTTAACTCTCTCTTTAAAAGAATTATACTAGTCTGTTTCTTATGTATAGCTTTGCTGACCTTTGGCAATTTCTTCAATGTCCTTGTTTTGATTCACCAGAGAAAGAAAACTCAGAACATTCACTATGAACAAAACCAGAACTATGGTAACTTACAGGCACTTCCTAGTTGCACCTTCATGACAGATGTTTAATCGTTCTTTTCTTCATATACTTCTCTTTAGAAAAATGTACCCTCTGCTCTTTTCCCTGGGAACATGAGTTTCAAGAGAAATTTTAGGTGTTCTGCTGATAAGAAGTTACTGTGCTCACATAAGTTAGGAAAGAGTAGTAAGTATTTTCCTATGGGATTTTTCTATAAAAGTAGTGACAATTAGCTTCATAAAATTTTTTGACCATACTATGCATGCTTGCTCCAATAAATCCAAATATAAAGACGATAATTAAAGCCACCTAAAATCCCAACATGCCCAGATAATGGCTATGAACACTTTAGTGCCTTTCCTTTGGAATAGATAGAAATATCCAGAAAACAGAGGTGGTAACCTGCTTGAAGTTACTCAAGTTTTCTTCAGTGGGAAATTTATCATTATTTCTTTTAGAACATTTGGATTGTAGTATTTTTATTTTGGAGTATCTGCCTTATTATCTTTAAAGGTTCATCTGTGGAGACTGGTACTGTTCTAACTGCTTTTTTAAAGTGGCTGTGTCCTGCACAATGATGGAATTGAGTTACAATTTGTTCAACTATTCTCATTCAGGGTTTTGAGTTTTTTCTACCACTAATTCTGAAAAAAAAAATTCTTTATACACACATTCATACATTTTGGTAGTTTTAATTTTAATCAAAATTCTAGAAGCAGCATTTTTTGATAAAAGGACATGTGTAGTTTTAATTTTAAGAGATATTTTAAGAGATATTTCCAGATGATTGGTGTGAGTGACTGTAACAATTTCCAATTCCACCAGAAGTTATGAGTATCCTTTAATACCCACGATCAGTAGGTGACATGACATGCTTAACAATTTCAGAACTCTGATATGTGATTTTACTACTATATTACTTTATTTGGCATTTCCTTTGACTAAAAGGAATGCTGATCATTTTTTCATATGATGATTTTTCATTCAAAATTATATTTTCCTGTGAAGTTCTTATATATATCATCAGCTATTTTTTTCTCTAAGATTTCAGCCCATGTTATTTTGCTTTAGAATTATGACTTCTTGAGTATAATACTTACTTCTGTATTAGCTTCATCTTCAAGGAGCATGTGCATCCATGAAAGCATAGATGGTGTGTTTGTCACTGATTTATTCCTAGTGGCTTCAGAAGCATCCCAGTGCGCTGTAGGCACTCATTTTGTTGACTGAACGGGGAATGAATGACTGAAACTCTCTTATTTAGGAATTAAGTGTTTTCTGAAACTGTTATCCTTTATTAATTTAGTGCATGGCTTCTTTTACTTTATAAAAGTTTTCATTTTTGTAGAGTCAGATATACCTATTTTTTTCAGCTCTCTTAATTATACATGCATCATTTCCTACCTGTTAAATGTAACCTACTAACTTTTCTTAGATCATGTGGAAGTTTTAATTTTCACACTTTTAATACAACTCAATTTCTTTTTCTATAGTATTGAGAAAATGCAACTTTACTTTATATGTGCTGGATAATCGGTGGGGTGAGCTCTGTTGATTGAGCCTTTCTTTGTTTAATACTTTCTAGTTTTGTATATTAAAATCTTATGAAACTGAGATTTATTTTTCATCACTAAATTGCTCTAATACTATTTTTTATTATGATAATAATTTCTAGGTTATTTATTATTAGTCGTTTTAGTTGTCTTTGTTTTCATATTTTCTTTGACTATTTTCATCCAGGAACTTTCATCTAATTTTGTAAAAATTTTCACCTAAATATTTGAAATTTTATAAAATAGATACATGAGATTTTATATTTTCATGTCATTAAATCTTGGCCCTGCAAGAACAGATGATGACTCCATTCATAACTTATTTTTTGTTCATTAGTAAAATGTTATATTTTTCTCCAACCAGGTCAGTTCCTTTCTTCTTAAATTCATTTCAGGATAGTTATTAAGAGCGCACTGAGACAAGGAGGTAAAGGGACAAAGTACAAGGGCCCGAAAAAATTAAAGGCAAGGTGAGACAAACCTTAAGGGAAATTAAAGTGCAAAAGACAAAGAATTAATAAAACCTGCTGAGGATGGTAAATCTCACAGCACAAGGCCTGCATTCTTGCAGGCCCTCTGCCCCTCTATCCTTCTGAGTGTGGGAAAGTTGTATACAAGCTTTAGAATGAGGTGTACCCTTGGTGTTCCTCTTGCTTCTCTGTCTCTAGTGAGGGCTCTCCTTTTTGCTCTTTCTAAATAAACCACACCCATACCATTCACCACTGCTCCCTGTGTTCAGGAATCAATCTTTATTGACCTCAGGACAAGAACCCGGTGGAAGGGAGCTGGTTACATGTATTAAATTTTATGTATTTCATACCTCACAACATTTCTAAATTTTCTTATTACTTATTAGCTAACTGGCCAGGAGTATTACTAGAGCACAATCATTTCACTAGTAAATGATATGAGAACATATGAAAAGTAAAAGCCATTGGTTCAATATTATAAAAGCAAATGGCAGAGTGGAAACTCATCTCAAACCGTTTAGTGGTTTTATCAGCTAAAATCTCTGAGATAGGCAATACAAAAATGCCTTTGAAAGCCGGAGGAGCTAGGACATTCCTGCAGTAACAGACTATAGGCTGAAGCACAAGGATTGCAAATTTAAGTCCAGCCTGGGTAGTTCAGTGGTTTAGAGAGAACCTATCTCAAAATAAAAATAAAAGGGGCGGGGGGAGGTAGCTCAGAGTGAAGGCTCTGATTCAACACCTAGTGCTGCCCAGGGTAAATAAATAAATAGTCTTTGAATGGAGATCTGATAATGATTAAATTTAGTAGAACTATTTCCCCATATCACACATATATTTATTTCTTTTTATTGCTAGCAACGTGTGAGATGGTCTAATAATCAATTCTTACAAGAAAGACTTAGTCAAATTCTAGCTATACTTTTCACAAAGTTAATTTGTACCTATGAGGAATTTTTTTTTCCTACAAGGAATTTTGATCAAGCTATCCTTTGAGATGGAGAAAGACAACATGGTTCTGAAATTGTTCAGACCCTATTTTTGCCTCAGGTTCTGCAGGATATGCTCATCAAATACAGTTATGTCAAGTCAGTGTGTCCTAACGTTTATCATTCTCTTTCAAAAATTGCAAAATGCATATTAGCATTTGGGTATTTCTCTTGCTGTAAAAAGAACATGGAATTAGAGAAACACGACCAACAACATGCATAATTTACTTTAAATATTAAGCAGTGTTTTTTTGTTTAATTTGTTTTCGACATCAAATTCTGCCCTTCTCGGGCAGATGCTTCAGCTGCTGAGCTACATCGCTGACCCTTAAGCACTGTTTTGAAATCATGATCCGTGAATTTGAAAATTAGGAATCGAAAAGCCAGGGTCTAAAGAAACTGTAGTGCTAGTCTCTTCACGCTGTAGAATGGGATTTGGCACATTCTCTCCCCTCATGCTCTTTTTATGGTTGTTCCCTTCAACTTTGCCTGTTTCTAATTTTCTTCATTGTTAGGTTTCTGCCTCAACCTCATTTACCTGTCCCAATTTGTCAGCATTAAGTCGTTGTATTTCCTATCCACAGATTTACAGCGCCATTGAGCACTGCCTTCTGATCATACTTTATACACCCATTAGTAGTAGTGTTCGCTTGACCTCAGTTTGACCCACTTTTGTCTTGTGGATTTTGAACCTGGGTCTCTACGAGGAGTAGCTGACATCTTGCCTGTTGGTTGGCTGGTTCTTCACTCTCAGATGGCAAAATGTGTTTCATCCTTCTTCCCTTCTTTCTTTCTTGAATGCCGTACTGCATTATGAAAACACAGAGAAAACAATGGGATAATAGCCCAGACATAAAACCATCTTAATGGTATTGTCTGCATTCTATTAATAGCTGCATAACTTTTCTTAAACATATAAAGATATGAACTCAGGTTCTGTTTTATATTGTCATTGTCACTGTCTATCAGTGAATGGCATTATTCTTCTTATCCAGAAATATATGTATGAATCTCATAGTTTAAAATCTTCATAGCATGAACATGAGAATAGTGTTTCATTAGTTGCTTTAATGAAACCAACTTAAAGAGTAAACTTTTTCTCCTCCTAAAGTGGGCATTTTTATCATCTATACCTTAAGATTATAGAGTGAATTTACCTCACTTATTTGTCAAAGTTATTTTGAGGCATACTATACATTGCAATAGCTCCAAGTAATTACTAAAGGAAGCGATCAATCTCATTATGGAGGTTTTCAGGTACCAAATTATAAACAAAGTTACTGGTTTGTGATTGTTTTTTTCTTATATCATTTGTAATTCTCCTAGGAATTTTCTGTAAAAATCAATGTGTTTCACTCTTGTACATCCTCTGAGTCATGGACTTGTTTGTTTTTTGCATTCTTATCCTTTTTATAGGGAAATATTCCTGAAGTTTATAGTTGAAGGGAGGTTCTAATTTACACTGTCTACCAAAATACTAAATATCACCAAATATGACATTTTACATGAGTTTCTGAGTTAGGATTTGAACATAAAATTAGTACTTATTTGGTTATTAGAAGCTCTTTATAAGGATAAAACAAGGTCTGGATCATTTAGCAGAGACAGATGGAAGATAATTCTCAGATGATTTTTCATTCTTAATTCCCTAATCTCTTGCAGTTTTCTGTTCCAAGTGACAAAATTTCCCTAAGGAATGCTACCCCTTTCTAAATATGCGCTGTGTGTAGAGATAATTAATAAGTCCGACACAGCTATCAGTAGAAATGTACACAGCATTTTATTTTGTGTATTTGAGAGGGAAAACACACCAAATATTTACAATTACACCATAATGCACATTATAAAACAGAATGAACAAAGTGTGGCTGGAATACCAGAGAACCTGAGTGGGACTATTGAAGATGTTAGAGATGTAGCTCTGTAGTACAGTGCTTGCCCGGCATACATGAGCCTCAAACCCCAGCACAGCCAAAACAGGAAAACAAAAATGAAAAAAGAAAAAAAAATCACCATGTATTGTTTTAAAATTCTGTCTTTTATTTAAAAAATAATTTACAATAATTTCTAACTTAAACTTTAATTATTTCCATTTATATTTCCTGGAGAATCAATTTGTGGAGGGAAATAGATGGAAGCAGGGTGGAACAGGAGAGCCAGGTCAGACCGTGACGGAGATCTCTGGAATCTCCAGGGCCCTAGATCACACATCATCGATGGGAGGGCCCCACAGCGGGACACAACATTGCCATCCCTATGGTACTACTGTAGTCAGTCACTAATAGCCTCGAGATATCTCTAAGGGAGCACGTTGAAGGTACCACCCACCACCTCATTTAGTTGCTCTAAGTATAATGTGACACAGCAGGCAGAGCTGTGGTCACTTAGAGGTCACTTAGAGCCTGTCCCAGATCCAAGGAGTAGATCTTTTTTTGAGCTTTGCTTTAAGCTACATCTGCAGCCCTTTTAAAATTTTTCATTTTGAGATAAGGTATCCCTGAGTGCTTAAATTGCCTCAGCTGGACTTGAACTTGTGATTATCTTGTAACCCCTGCCTTTGCCTTCTGTGATTACAGTTATGCCCCACCATGCCCAGCTTGAAGGATCTTTTATGTATCATTATCTAAAGTTTTGTCGTACTTCCTCCACTGAACAAGTGGTTGAATTTTTACATTGTAAAATCCAACATTCATTGCAGTTAATTTAGCTAATATAACAGCTATACCTGTATGTAACACTGAACAGTAAAAAATATAGTCCTGTATTAACTATCATCTACAGGACTATATTTTAACTGTTCAGTGTTCTTGCTTTTGCTTGATTTAGATTATTAGTGCATGACTTTTTCATGCTGGATCTGTAATGTTATTGATAAACTCAACTTAGACGTATATAAAGAAATGTAGCATAGAAATGGAGGTGACTGCATGTGTACTAAAAAATAAAAACATTGTAGTGTGACTTTTACCAATATGGAGTTATAATATTATTATTAAACTTCACTTGTCTTTAAAAAAAAAGTGACATCCTGTCACATCCTTCCCTTTCCTTTGACTAGTTAAGAGTTAGATGGAGCAAGTAAGTGTCTAATCATGTGGGACATTGGAGCTATGCCAGTAACATTAATCTCGGAGTTTCTGCCAAAAAAAAGCCCAAGGACACATAAGCAGTCATGAGGGGAATAGATTAGATTTATGAGACAGTGGAGCTATAATCCCTTAGACTGAAATGCCAATTAAATGCACAATCATCTTGTTGATGCAAAAATGTACCAATCTTTCCAAAATACCCTTGCATCTTCATTCAGTATCTTCTCCTGACTGAGAACATACTCTATCACAGACCGGATGAGACTTAGCTGTGATCTTCCTTGAAAACAGAAGAGTTTCAATCACACCCCTGCATTTGAGCCCATCTTTGAGGTTAACTAGTTATACGACCACATAAATCAGTAATCTGTTTGAGCCTCCTTTTCTCCTGTAGATAAATGTGGACAGTGCCTTACACGGCAATTATGTGGGCCAAAAAAAACCAAAAAAAAAAAACCCAAAAAAACCCATTTGATTTATTTTGGAAACTTTTCATTCTTGCTTAAAAATATGAGAAAGTAATCAGTATATCTGGCTGATGGCAATCCTAAAACCCTTGCTGCGGTATAATTAAAGGGGAATGGATGTAAATCTGTCCCTTGCTGCTTTTTGTGACCACAGTGGAAATATTCTGCTATGAAAGGTAGTTCTCTCTGTGTGCTATCCCCACTGCGTGGTCCTGCGTAATCTCCTCCCCCTCTGCTAACCACTATGGTCATCTAAGACCTCTGCACGCTGATTTGTTCTCTGCAGATTTCAACTTACTGTTTAATATTATTAGTTTATCTTTTTATTATATTATAAATATTTATCAATGTTTATATTATATTATATGTTTATAATCATATTTTACTTCAATTGAATGACACAAAGGATAACAATAGTACTTGACAGAATCAGAAGAGAAGAGATTTTCTCCCAGTTCATCACTTTCTGGATTGCAATCCATCTGAATGCAACCTCTAAGATCTCTTTCTTTGGAGGAAAAAAATCCAAACAGAGTTTTCTATTATTATTATTTTCTCCTGAGGGAGAAAATCATAAGGACATTTGTTTGTAAGCGTAGTTCCCTAGAAATGCTGATGAGAACCTCTGAGAAGATGCTAGAAAGAAAAACTTGAAATCTGTTTATGGCAATTTCTTTCTACCTGCAAATAATGTTCTGTAATTCTCTCTTAAGTATTTGAATGGTTTCCCTATGGTATACATGGGCCAGTGATTCAAACTTCAATATCCTATATCTTAGAAAGTGCCATTTTTCAGATTATTAAAACATATTGATTATAAGAGCTTTAAACCGTTTCATATTTCTGACTTTCAGACTGTGAACATAATGATCAAAGCAGTGAGTAGAATGAACAGATTGAATAATACTTTTAGTGTGGTTCAAATGAAGCACAAAGATATGACAAAACTCTATAACATTAAATGTTTGCTTTGAGTCAAAACAATTACAATTGGGTTGCTAATTTTAATTTTCCAGGAAAATTAGATTAAGTTTCATCAAGCAAATTAAAAGTAAGATTATGGCTTCTCAGCATTATTTTCTCGAATGTCTCACTCATCTCTTTAGTCTTTTCTAGATTTCATGATTAATTTTCCAAGTTTAGGGCAATACCAGCAAATATATTTTCCGTCTTGTTCCAAGCACTGAGATTTTGAGTTTGTTACATTCACTTAAAATTTAATATCATCTTTTAGATTTTTCTTCAGTTTCTCCATGTGTAAGAATGCTAGTAAGAATAAGTTATTGGTATATTCTGGGTCTTTTGCTATAACTTCATTCTTACAGCTTTGGTGGTATGGCAGCCAAGGTTATTAATATTTGAAAATTTGCATTTTGGTTTGCTTCCTATTTTTTATCCATGAAATGCTATGTAAATATTGTAACCAGTAAATGTGCAGACAAAACGTTTTTGCTTAAAATGAAATATAACCTTTATTTTGTCTTCCAAAATTATCCATTATATTCAAATGACTTCTTCTAGTTATGGTCGCAAGCTTAAAATTTGCAACTTCTTACAGGCATTAGAGCAATGAGTCAGGTATACCTAAATTCACATTTGCTTAAATTAGATCATGTTCACCATAACTGAATATTCACCTATCCATGAAGAAATTCTCCTTCCTTTTTCCTGTCTTTTCTTGTTTTGTTCTCTTGTTTTCATTTTTCTCTTTTCATTTAGACAAATTTATTAATAGGTTGCAGAAGCAAAAGCTGCACACAGTTTCCTGGCATTCAGTCTAAGCTTAGAGCATTTCATCTCGAATGCTGCCAAGCGTCTCCCATGTGTGTTGGGTCCAGGTGTAGTTGCTAAGATACATGTTATTAATCTTCCATTAAAAAATACAGAGGTCAGGTTATGAAGAAAGCATGTGTACCAAAGGGCCTTGGTGATTGATTTTGTTTTGCATTTGGAACTATTCTTGTAATTAAAAACTATTTTAACTTTTAAAATTGTTTTCCTTTTTTCCCCCTAAGATTAAAGTATCTCACCTCAAAAAGGCCAAGTTGCAATTTTTTTATAAATTATGGGACACCACTTTTGAATATTAGCTTTTATTCTGTAGCCATCTGTGTCACATACCATACTCCTTTCCAAAAATTGATATGACTTTTAATCAATGATGCGTCACCAAATGATCACAAAGATCTTTAAACAAAGAAGTAGGAGAAAAATAAGAACATAGGAGATATAGGCTACTATGGGTAATTTAATTTATTATTAACTTTCCAAAAACTTGAAACACAAAGGAAAGTTTGTGATACAAATCCAATGGTATGATAAGAATCTTACCTGTTTATTAGGCAATGCAGGTATTTTCATGGAACTATTATTTTTATGACCAGGGTATTAAATGCTATCATAGACAATACATCCAAAAATTATGTTGTGAGTTTTCAATATATGTAGTGACTGCTTTGAACTCCATCTATCCACACAACACCTCGCTGATTTAATCTCTGATTTAACGCTTACTACAGGATTAGCATTGGTAGTGAGGCTGGTTTCTTCTCATCATTTCTTCTCAGAAGGTGTGGTTACACTTAATTTATTATCCCAAGAGTTACATCATATTCCAGGGTCACAGTGAAGGAAACATTTTTGTGTCCAACAGATCTGGATTTGCAGGTGAATTGTCTTCTTCATTCTTGCCTCATCTGTATAATAGATCCAGTAAGTGTCCTTTCCTTTTAGGAAATGAAGATTAAACTAAGTGATGCAATGCATAGGAAATGTACAGCACAGGTATAAACACCAGGTACGTGCTGAATGTTTAATCTTTCTGAAAATCAAACCTGACCATGTTACTTTTTTCATTTAAATTCCCACAATTTCTCAGTTCCCCGCAGGAAAACCCACACTTCTCTGTGTAACATCCAGAGCTCTTACAGTTAGTCCTGCGTAGTGCCCAGAGCTCCCAGTCCCTGCATTCTTTCCTTTCAGTCCTGCAACTACTGCTGAGCATAACTGCATGCAGTTGTTAAGTGGGGAACTTGCCCTTAAATATCTGCAGGGCTCATTCATCCTACCCATTCTTGCACTTTGTAGTCACACAACTTATTCATTAGTCTAACTCTCAAATATCATTACCAGGATGCATCTTTCTCTAAACTTCTAAGTGTTAAGAAAACTATTTACTGTCCTATCTTTTCCTATTTTTACATTTCCACTGTGTACTCATACTTATTCTATATTACTATACTTGATTATACCATGATCTCTAAATAGGTATATCATTTGCTTCTAGTATAATTTTTTATTTTTTCTAGACATGAATATTCTTATTTTTGACCATATATTCACATATGACTTTAAGTGTTTTGTGCACAAAACAAAAATTTAAATGGATGAAATAAAATAGAAACACAATTTTTTTGTTTTTTAACAACTCAATGTTAAAGCCTTGGTTTACTGTGAGACCTCTGGCTTACTGGGAACCTCCAGAGAATTAGATTTGTGTTTTCCACTTCAGTATTAGACACAGGGCCCAGCTTTATTTTGGGAATTAAATAAATACTGCTTCTAGAATGAATAAATTGTTGAAGGATATTCATATCGATCATAACAAATGAGGACAAATAGACTGGCCAGAGGTTTACAATTTTGTAGACTCTAAGTGGTTCAAAGGTCATCACTCAGAATATCAAGACAGATGAGTAACAACAGCAATGAAGACATTTACAAAGCTACTCCTACCTCCAAAGAATAGAGAGAGAACATGAATTTTAACTTATAACATTTAAGCAACTAACACAATTTTGTTAAAAATTAAAAGAATGCAATTTAAATTTGAAAAATAAAATTGACATAATTTTAAAAAATAAATCATAGAGAGGCAGGCATGGTGAGGCACACTTACAGTCCTAGCATTCAGGGAGGCTGAGGCAGGGGGATCGTTATGCGTTCGAGGGCAGCCTAAGCAATGTAAGTGAGTTTAAGGCCAGCTACACTACATAGCAAGGTCCTCTCTCTCTCAAAAAAAAAATCTTGCAATGCAGCTATTCTGTTTTCTGTAATGGAAAATGTTCCAAATACTATATATGCAAATTTGTATATAATGGAATTAATAATAATAGTAATAAAACAATTTTACAAATGTTTATGGAATGCTTCCTATGAGTCAGGAATATTGGAGTGATTTTTACATCTGTTAGTTACATTAATCTTCACACAACTCTATTATTTATTACCTCTGTTTTACAAATAAGTTAATCAAGATATAAAGCATTTTAATAGATTGCCCATGATTACAAGCTAGCAAGTGTTGCTGCTAAGATTTGAACCCAGGCGTTGTGGCTACATATCATTTAGTTCGTTAGTTAGTTTCTTTGTTTTTGAGGTGATGGTGCTTAAACTCACAGATTCATACATGTTAGGTAAACTGCCACTGAGTCATACGCCCAGAGCTAGAGCCTGTAATAACTATTTGCACAGTCTTATTCAAACACTGTACTTCTAGAACTGACTACTGGTAGAGGAAGCCCAATTACAAGCACCACATGTCTACAATAATCTATGTTCAGTGGTAGAACCTCGAATTTTAAGTGACCGGGTAGATAGTTGAGATACAGAGAAGTCTTTTCATGGAACACACAATGAGACTTGTGTTTTAAAGAGGTGGATGAGTCTCTATACATGATAAAACGTGCATTTGAAACGGCCTTTTTTTCTTTTTCTACATTTGATAGCAGATAGAATAGTTAAAATTGGTGGTAAAATACCACCAATAAGACAATCAATTTACATATTTCATTGTTAGATTAATTATTATGACACTTTGCAACTTCATTAATTAGATAATTTTTGCCTATTTTATTGGCAGTCAAATAAAGTTCTCTAGTCCTGTAAGTGGCCATACAATATGACATCATGGTAAAACAGAAAAACAACTATCTTTATTTTTTTTTATTTTTATTTTTTTAAACTACTAGTGTGTGAGTGGATGCATATGTGTGCATGTGTGCACATGCTAGAAGTGGAAGCCAGGGTGTTGCCCATGCTAAGCACACCCTCTGCCACTGAATTACCTCCCAGCCCCAGGACAAGCCTCTTATTCCAGGAGCATTTATTGAGTACATACTGCAGTGGTCAGTGCTTTATAGACAGGGTCAAGGAGGTGAGTACTACCATTTCCATTTTGCAGGGGAGGACATGAAACTCAGGGAGGTTAAGGCTTATAGTCAGATCACACAGCTGAGAAATGACAGAATAAGGACTGACACCAATGTCTGATCCCAGAGATACAAGGAAAAACTATCTTTATTGAGCAATATCAAATATATCAACTTGAAATTTGATGATATGTAAACATTGTTATTGGAATTTAAAATGTCACTTTGTTGCTTTATGTAAATGCTTGCCTTTACCTGAACTTTCCAAGTTAGTTAGAATTTGCATTAATAAACAATTTGCTATTAAAATGAAAGAAATATGTTTATCTTCCTCAGAGGAAATACACATTTAATTTTTCTGTTAATCTGTTATAAAATATTCTATGCCCTTAAACTGCAAACTTTGGTATCAGGGATCGAGTTCATGACCTTGTGCTTACCAAGCAAGTGCTTGAACCGCTGCACTAAATCCCCAGCCCTGAACTGAAAACTTTTGTCTCTGAGTGATGGCCTATTTATCAACTATTATAATTTACAGGTTTGGCAGTAAGCAATCATGTTCCCTAGACCTTTCAGGAAAATTTGGACCCACTTCCATGATAAGGTTTAAAGGTTGTAATCCAGTGAGAAAACACGAGCTTTGTATATTCATAAATGGCATGGTGAATGACAGGAGAACAGGTACGAAGAAGCAGAGGAAGATTAAGATAGAGTATAAGTTGCCCTTTTATAAGTTTTAGGACACAGTTCCTCTCAAATTCTCTTTTGCAATGTATGCCTCAGGACTCCATTGGTTCAGAAGGTAACCCAAGAACTTACAACTTTTTCTAAACTCCCATGGTCATTACCCAGGACGGTCAACTAGACTGGAATACAAACTGCCTAATGGATGGTAAATCACATGCATATCCAGGTGAGTCTGGGTGAGTCACAGCGGTGTGACCTCAGGGTGTCTATCTGCTTCCTATACCCCTTATTTCTGGCACTGTTCCTTACTTTGCTGGACACCATGAGTTAGGTGGCTTTCTCTGCCAAGCCTTCGGCCATGATGTTTTCCCCACTGGAATGAGCTGATCACAGACTGAACCCTCTGAAACCATGGGCTGAATAAATCACCTCCTCCTTTCAGACTCGGGTGTCAGGTATTTTTTCCAGCACTGGGAAACACCAATGTGCCACTAGTGGAAACCAAACCAGAGCTTTAGACCTTCATCATGGCTTTAGACCTTTGCTTCTCATGGTATGTGCACTGTAGCCAGTCTGCCCTGATAATGTGCTCTAAGTGAAAAATAATCAGCAAATTTCAAAGATATAAATTTTAAAAACAGGAAAATAAGATATATTGTTGAAAATTTTTATGTAGACTTCCTATAAAACTGATAATTTGAACATAATGAGCTGAATAAAGCAGATCATTAAATTCTATCTTACCTGATATGTTTACCTTTTCACAAGTGGCTGCTAGGATATGGAACATTATGTAGGTTGCTCATGGTTTATTTCTATTGGAGGCTCTGCTCCAGACCTTGAGGAAGAGCAGCCAAGGTAACTGGATCTAAAGGCCAAATCTGAAGCACACATTCGCCCACTGCCTGAGGCTGACAGGCTATTTCACAGCTGGCAGCACAGAGAAAGCCAGGGAAGCAACAAACACTAGGAAACAGTGAGGCAGAAAACGTGTTTCTCTTAAGAAGCAATGATTACCAAGCCACAGAGATCAGCAAAAACTAAGCTCGCCTTATTCTAGGAGATGTACAACGTGAGATTGGAAGTAAAACAGAGGAGAAAGCAGCAAAGCGAGGGAAGTTCATAGTTTTATTCCCAGATGTACAAATGGCCAGCAAATATGAAAAAAATGCTCATTATTATTAACCGTAAAGTAAATGAAGTAAATGCAAAACAGAATGAAAAAGGAATGTCAATTTACCCTTATTGAAAGCATAACACAAAAAAAGATCGCATGTAACAACTATTACATGTGAGGATGTGTGAAAATGTAACCCTTGCACTCTATTACTGGAAAGGTAAATTATTGCATTCATTATGGAAAAGAATATGGAGGATTCTCAAAAAATTAAAAATGTAACTACTAGTGAAATCCAATAATTTTTCTTCTAGGAATATAATGAAAGAAATTACAGGCAGAATCTTAAAGAAATACCCATGTATTCACAATAACCAAGCTATGGAACCAATCCAACAGTCCATCGATAGATAAATGAATAAGAAAGTGTATTGTTACACAATGGAGTACTGTTTAATATTTATAAATATCGAATCCCATATTTTCTGACAATTTGGATGAACCAGAAGAATGGTATGCTAAGTGAAATAAGACACATAAAGACAAATATATCATGAGCTGACTGGGGAATCTGAAAAAGCGAAACTTCTCAAAGGAGAAAATAAATAGGAATTTGGGTGAGGTGGGAATGAAGAAGTGTTGGTCAAAGGATGAAGAATTTTAGTCAGATTGGAGAAATCACTTCTGGTTACCTATTTTATAATTTGGTAATTACAATTGGCAACAGTAATATCCTATCTCCAATGTACTTTCTTCCAAGAGAGTAAAAGGCAATGTTTTTTCCTTCATCTATAGGGAAATATGAAGGATACAACAATAAACCACGTTAAAAATGATCAAATGATAATCTGATCATAATAATATAAAAATCATAGCCAATGTATATATGTTTTAATTATGTGATCCTCTCTGTTACATTAGATGGCCAATTTCTCTCCATGCTGACTATATTTGGTTCTATGAACATATTTTGCTCTGCAACATTAAAAGACAATATGAAATCATAATTAATACTGGTATTATGTGCAGCACTATGTAATTTCCACATTATGTTCATATATATGATTGTACTTCTCAAAATATCCTTGAGAAAGTATGCATGGCAGGTATTAGAATTCCAGTTTTAAATGTGAGGAAAGGAAATGCTAGAAAGCTGGAGAGTTGGTATTAAGTCCTTGAAAAGTTTCTGAGTTATGCCTGATTTTGTATCTTTCAGTGCTCTGTCTATCATGTCCTTTACTCTAAGCCTTTGCTGATGACCAACACATACTTTCTCTGCTTTCCAACCCCACACAGAAAGCATGGAATCTGATTTTGTCAAACTCTGTTCTATACTTCTGTTTGCCATAGCTATTATGACATTGCATTATAGTTTTCCCTAGTGTTTCAAGTATATTCTAAAATCCTTGAGAGAAAGTTTATCTTATTATCTTATTGTTTATATGTCATTAATTCTTCTCAAATTTCCACAAATGCTTTTATATCAGCCACTATAAAGTTTATATAATTTAATATTCTGAAAGCAATTTTCTTTTTGGATGACTGGTAAATTAATAACTATATATCATTTCCATTTAATGAAATCATCATTGTTAACTTACTTATCAAGACAAGTAGATATGTCTTAAGGGAAATATAACAGGTCTCCATGTCCTATAGTTCCAACTTCCTCTATACAAAGACTTATTTATGTATACTATCTTATTTATCACCGTTAGTAGAATTAAACACTTTACTATTCACTTTCAACAAATAAACCATATTATATTGCTTGTCAGTGGGAAAATATTGATACAAATATAGTTTCATAGCAGTGATTCTTAATCTTGGCTACACATTAGAATTGCCTGAAGAAGATTTTTTTAAATAGCAATAGACATTCTGCTTAGACTTTATTGAACACGGAATAGACATTCTGTTTTAATCAGACTGGAATGGAACTTGGGCATTAGTTTTGAAAACCAAAACCAAACAAAAACAAGATACTTCTGGTGTCTGAGCTTCTTAAACTTATGTTGGACTATGACCTAAGAAGTCTTGAAATTACACATTATCCCAGGACACCCATAGTTGGTAGGACACAGGAGTTTGCCCGTAATGTTCATTTTCATTCAAGAAATGTCTGGATCAGTGTAAGTAAGGGAGAAGACTTTGCTTTAATGGACAGTTTCTCAGTTGCAGGAAGAAATCAGGCTGTTACTAAATTTTGCACACACAACTTAGCAGTAAACATCCTCCACCTGGCACAAACTCTTTCTGTACTTGTTCCTACTCTAGAGGTAATTAATGTTCTACTTAGTTATGTGCCTGGCATATTCCCCTCCAGCTCAAGCTGTCACACTTTCAACTGTAATAGGGGGCTACTGCTGGGAGGGGGTCAGTAGGCAATTGTTGGAACCATGCACAATTCTGTGTGAAAGCCCAGGAAGCGCTTCAAACACTGTCCTCGCGGCCACCAACCTTGGCTCAGACTGTATTAATTAAAAGGAAGCCACACAAAGCTCCAAAAGAAAGCAGTCAGACATCCAGGAAAGGAGGGCTATCTATTCATCACCATCACACAAACAGAATAATGAGAAAAATAGAAAATTAAAAATCCTTTGCCTTGAGAGTAAAATACGTTACTCCATAACCTCATTAGGTTGCATTTTACTTAGTACTTTTTCAGGTAAGTGAATGATCTAAACTGGCAAAGTAATGAAAATGATGATTTTTTATGCATACAACTAATAAGTTGAATAGGTAAGTACGAAATATTTGTTTGTGCCCATCATAGTTACACAGATACTTTTTTTTCAAAGCAAACAGGTAGCTTTAAAATCGACTAATTGAAGGAAAGCAAAACAGTATTCAGAGCAAATCATCCTATAGAGTAAGAAAGGGAGAAATAAGAGATGTAAAAACAAAATAAGTCACACACGGAATAAAAGAAATTAAATCTATGGACAACAGTAAATAAGAATTGTAGCTGATAAAAGTTGCAATGGAGAGAAAAGTAAAGGTTAAGTACCAAAAAATAAGTAACCTAAAGAATACATAAAAGAAGATAAAAACTGTTACTCATGTTTAAATATCATAAAGGGGAAAATGAGGGAAGAAATAAAGTAACCAGAAGGCAGAGCCCAGTGATGCTACAGTGCATGTATAAAATGAACTCCTTAATAAGGAGACCGGACTAAAACTGGAGCAACAAAAAATAATTGGATGTAAGCTTTGCTTCTCTATGCAGTGACAAAGGAAAGACATGCTAAGACATTCTAATAGTTACATTTTTTCTTTATCATTCTTACAGATGTTTTTGTGTCTGTGCAGCACCGAGAGCTAATAAGTTTCACAGGGTGCCAATCCCACTGTAACATTTTAACATTTTTTTGTTAGATGGATGCAATCTAACTTGCCTAAGGAGACTGCAAATATTTTCAAAAATGGAACAAGTAGAATTAAATGAGATTAAACCTACTAGACAAACACTGGTGAGTTTTTAACTTTTAAAAGCAAAAGTCAAAAGTCTAAATTTTAACCACAGAAATAAATAAACAAAAGAAATTAAAACGGACAAATTCTAACATTCTCATCAGTTCCCCAAAAAATTAGGCTACAGAGGCACAATTCACAAAGAGCACTGAGAAGGAAAGACTTTATGAAAAAATCAACATGTGGGCCACGTCTTATAAAAATAGTGGCAATGGAAGAATATTTTTGTTTTATTTCTAAATCTCCATGAAAAAGACAGACTATGTAAGATAATAAACATAAGAAGAAATCAAGTGACAGTTTTTCCCAGAGAACCCCAAAGTCTGAGTTGGAGGAAATTCCTGATAACTACAGTATAAGTTTTGTGTAGGTTCAGTGGATCAATGAAGCATCTGAGAGCCCCAAGAAAATGAGAAGCCTCACACAGAAATTCATGGGAACCAGTGTGACAGCATCACGAAGTTAGATAGCGTTTCTGCAGCTCTTAGGTAGTGGATAAGAAGTGGTCCGGAGCCATATCTGAAGCTGCTGCAGTCATCTATGCACGATGGTCTCTCCAATTCAACCAGAAGGATGGTTTATCCACTCGGAAGAAAAATTTGGGGTAAGTATTAGGTTAGTATAAACTAGGAAGGATAGAGAAAAGTATTAGAGAAAAATGCAGGCACTCCAGGCCATGTAGATAGAACACAGAGGCAAGAGAAGGCAAAAGGGCAAAGGAAGTTTAAGGAAACATCTCTCTTTTTTTTTTTTTGTTTCTGTTTTTGTTTTTGGTTTTTTGGGGTTTTTTTGTACTGGGGGTTGAACTCTTGGTCTCATGATTGTTAGGCAGGCATTTACACCTCTGAGCTAAAACCCCAGCCTGATGAAATATTTCTGAACTGACCACGGAGGGAAAAAAAGAAGAGGAAGAAGAAGCATCTCTAGAACTAAAAGTCGGGATCGTGACTGAATCTCACACAAACAATTAAGAAGAAGAAAAGAATAAAGGCAAAATATTGACCCTGCAGGGAATGAGATTGCACAGCAAACACATGTGCATGAAAAGTTACATCATTAACCTAAAATTTCAAAACAAGCTAATGGAGTAAGAGCATACTGTGGAACCCACAATGAAACCTGAGATTCTGTGTAATATACAAATTATTAATACCATCATACACATTTCAACATTTCCAAAGTCCACGGGTTTTCTCTCCCATTTTAATACCTTCAAAGAGACAATGATTTTAAAGTTGATAGGATAGTCGAATCATTCAAATATATTCATTTAGTTATGACAACTTGAAAATAATGAAATGTGTGAATGTGAAGTCACAGATCATATTTTATGGGTATTTTTAATGCATCCTCCATATATGCTTAAGAAAATGGCAAAGATTTTATAGCACTGAATATGTAGTGTTACTACTAATGAGTAACTAAAACAATTCGTGAATGAACATACAAATATTTTCTTGTCTTCAGAAATCAGAATGCTTTAATAATTGAAGTTTTCAAATCAACAAATAAAAGAATTGCATTTAAATTTTACTGTTTTTGTGAAAAAGTAGAAAATATGAACAAAATAAGAGTTCTCGGTATGAATGTTGTATGTGGTCCTTTAAAAAAAAAACAGTGCACTGCAGAGCACGGTACTCATCCCCTAACTATAAACTTCCCTGATATTGTACCTGCTTGAACACATGGCCTCACCTCCTTCCTGAGAACAGCAATATTATTAATTTTCCCCTTTCTTTTAACTACTGAGTTTTCCTGCATCATGCTAAGTTAACAGATATTGATTAGTAGATGTGTCAGAGATAAAACAGAATTTCTAAAAGCTGAATTTTGTGGTTTTTTAGAAGATATCATGTGTTTCTGAAGCTTAAAAGAATCTAAATGCAAAGTAATATGTTTGTTAAAAAAACACATTTTTTGAACTGTGATTTAAAATTTGGAAGCAACGCTACTGTCAAATACTTGGAAATGTAGTATCTTCTTTTTAATTGGGGAAAAAAACCCACAAACACACTCAATTGCAAAGACACGTGTATTTATACTTCACTTTCTGTCCAGAAATCCATGGAAATCCTGGTTTGCCCTAATTGTCCTGAAAGGCATTTATGGTTGTTTTAGAAATAATGTTAATATTTTTGACATCTATCAATCAATATGCCAGGTATATGTAGAATTTGCACTAAAGCATACTGGTGTGAATGAGTTATTTAGTTTTTTGGTAGAGGGTGTCATCTTCACCTATCTGCTTAGAAATATAAAATAACACATTAGCTTTGATATGTAGTGGGCAGCAACTTTTCCACATGGGCGCACTAACTTTTTTAAAGTAAGATTATAATGTTAAGCTACCTGTATGTAGCTCATCTATTTCTTTCCATGATTAAAACACATAATGTCTTCAAATGGAAGCTTAACTTTTGGTTTTTTGAGACAGTCTTGCTACGTCGTTTAGGTTGGCTTTGAAGTCGGGACGTAGTGGTAACCTTCCTGCCACAGCCTCCTGAGTGCTTGGACTACAGGCATGCACCGACATGCCTGGCTTCAGAGAGCTTAACTGTTAAGCTTTTTAGGTACATCACCACAGTATGTTTATAAAAAGCATCATCATGATAGAGAAGAAATGCTACAATTTCAGAGTTTGTCAGACATGAGCTCTGTCCCCTTTGGAAAATTGTGTGATCACTATGTGTTGGTTTCTTTACGTGAGAATTAATACTTTCTCACAGATTGTTGTAAAAAAAAAAGTTTAAAAAAGCCACAGGTGGCAAGTATCTTATAATATGCTAGGCATGTGCTGCATTACTTACTCAAGCGCCATGTAGATTTTTTTCTCTTTGTGAGCAAAGAAAATTCAATGCTAGAATAAAATTTTCTTAAATCATGGCCTTTGTCTTGGAAAGAAATGGTTGATGATTTTAGCTATGTCTTTGAGAGAATACTGCAAATTGAAGCACAGTATGTCCAGTGAACAAAAGTGAACATAATCTGACAGGTTTTCTTGTAATTCTAAAGTTACATCTCAAAATTAGTATCTTAGAGCCCCAAACAAATGAAAATTTAAATGAGAAATGATTTCTGACAGAATTGTAAATTTAATCTTCACTTTAAGCACCAAACCTTCTGTTGGAGCCAGTCAATCTGCTTAGGTTGTTTATCTGCAAGGTTAGAATCCAGGGTGTTCACCCTTTGTGGTACCGTACCTAGCATTCTTCATTGCCCTTCTGAAATACATCATCTCCCGAGCAGATCTGTCTATGCTTTCATTTCAATAGATAGGCTTTAGCACACCTCTGTTTATGACAACTGCTGTGTAGCTTTAAGTGTTTCTCATTCTGCCCTGAGAAATGGAGTACTTCTTGAGCTTACTAATTCTATCCTCAAACTCTCAGTGGATGCTGGAGTTCTGATACCTATTGACAAAATTCACCAATTTGGGTGAACAAATTTTTTTTTTTCACAATCCTGCACACCAGATTATCTGTCACAACAGCTTACGAAGTTGAGTGGACACTTGATCTACATGGGTCTGGATTATCAGCCATTGCTCTGCATTGAAAATTTGTATCTTATGTACTCTTACCTTTTCTTACACCAGGGAGACTATTCGGTATTTATACATGTGAGTTTGATTTATTTCGCTTATGAGTATGGTCTCAAGTTGCATCCATTTATTTATAAATATTACAATGAGATCTTTCTTTATAGCTGAGTAGAATGGTAATCATGGATGCCCATTGTATTGCTTTGAAGACTTGTAATGTTTTCATTCATTGGTTGGAATGGCTTTATTCTGTTTTATTTGACCTTATTATGGGTGATAGTATGAACAGCTACTTTAAAGAAAACAAGACATTATGGCAGCCATTGCTGATTTAATATCACCTGGCTTTGAAGACCTACCATGCTTTTGTTCTTCTATTACCATTGGTTTTATCACGTTGTGTCTTACTGGATTTTAATATGTGTAATAATATAAACAAATTTTTATAGAAAGTGAGATATTATAGTAGCCATTGTTCATTTTCTGTTACTTGGTTCAAAATGCCTTGTGATAGTTTCATTCTCTTGAATGCTTTTATTCTATTTTGTTATGTTCGATATTGTTGTTTGTGAAGCTATGCTCAACTATTTCAAAGAAAGAGACATTATGGTAGCCACTGTTGATATCCAATTGTCTTGTTGTGAAGTGCTGTGTTGCTTGTATTGCTCTGTTCTGATCTGCATTGTTCTGTCCTCTTTTGTTTTATTCTCTGTAAAATAAAATTTAAAAAATAAAGTAAATTTGTGTCTTTTGGCAGAGCTGGGTTTCTTTCACAAGACTTCTAGACAACACTATTCATTACTACAAAAGCTTCCTGGTTATCTTCATACAAAGACTAGGAAAGTAACAGCATTGACAAACTCCAGCAAATGCATTATTAAAAATATATACCCAAGTGAAAAAAATTATATATAAATGGAAGAAATATTTTCCAAGGTATAACAGAAAGATCTGAAACTGATAAAGTATATTGGGAAAATGCATTGATCACTGAACATCAAAATATATGTGGTTTAGTTTCATTTTTAGAAAAGATAAAATAGTTCGAAACAAAATTTCTTTGGGAAATAGTAATTAAAATTAAGGTCCTGATTTAGTGGAAAGAGTATAGAACTGATGAAAGTTTTAAACATTCTTACAAAAAACATATACATATATGTGTATATATACTAAAATTTAAAAGATATCTTTAAAAAAAACAGGCCTAATATATTGTTAACAGTTTGCCATTTGATATCCAGTTTGTTACCATAAAGAAAGGTAATTAAAATGATAGTGTAACAGAGGCAAGGAGTGATTAAAAATAAACCTAAAGAAAAAAATAATGGAATAAATAAAATGATAGAGATAATGCTACGGGCATATGACATTTAAACTCATGTATGTGTTACTTAAATACCTATCTTACTAGATTAAAACATCTAGATATATAATATTTAAAAGAGGCATATCTGATAAATAACACTCAGAAGTGCTGGGGTTAAAGAGATAGGATATATTGAATTGGCAGTCCAACATCTCATGTTTTAAGAGATTCAGGCTATGTTGATTTAGCAAACAGTTTGTATCAAATGTATTCAAACTACGTAGGACTGATAATTCTTGTTTTTATAAAACTATTTCAGAAAAAAAGAGTCCATTCTATATTTTGTGAAAAGGCAATGACAAATATGATATTGATGATGAGACTTTACCAGTTTGCTATTAATGATGCATTACCAATATATTAATTACCCTCACTTATATTTTCTAGCATTATACTAGAGGATCCATTCAGGTTAAGTAATAAGAAACTATAAATGAGAAAAAGCTAAAATCATTTTAGATGGCTGCTTTGCTCTTACAAGAAAATTCCAAGAATGTTATCAATAATAATATAGGATTTATTGATTTATATATTTGTTAGCACATAGTTAACATAAGAATTTTATAAATAAAATACAAAAAGTCCACCTATATCACAAATAAAATCTATATGAAAACTAGAAGTAAATTTAACCAGGCACAGTATAAGGAGGACAAATATTCTCAAAGAACACCAAGAAATGTCCCATGCTTTGCTTGAGAATGTCATATTAATGTAACTTATATTATGATCATTACCCTGTTCTAAATTGAGACTTGGAAGATATAATTCTTACAATGAAAATTCATTGTAATAACATTGACCGTAACTTAACTTGAAGTGTCTAAGATAAACTGAAAGAGAACATTGTTGAATTTCAATGCGTTAATACTAAATAAGGGAGAAAAATATTGGCATTTTGTGCAATTTAAAATAAGTCAGATGTAATTCTTTTCACTCTCATTTTAAAGAACTAGAATCAATAATGATGCATGCAAATTGAATTAAGTGCATTCTGTAGCAGGGGAATAACCAAAATGACATTTATATGCCTCTTCTAGTTCATTTAAAATTTTTTTCCATTATGCCTAAGGTTTTACCAGCAAATGAGAAATCTGTATATATTATTTATTGGACTGAATTATTTCATAATGAAATGGAACATTTTACACTCTCAAATACTGTTAAGTATCTTGAAAAAAATGGTGCTAGATATTTCTCTGATCAATAATCAGTTCAGATTCTGCCTTGTGTATCTGCAGTGCAGTCTTATGTGCTAATCTGCTTCCACACCTTGATGGTTCCAACAGTGACTGAAGCTGTTATAGGAAAAACTGAGAATGTTCTTTGAACTATCTGCAATATGTCATTTGCAACAACTCGGCAGGCCAAGACAGCAAAAGTTGCATTTACTTGTTACTCCATTATTATGTACTAATTAGGAATCAGGTTTTAGTAAAATATTTACATGCTTTGTTTATAGGCTTGTATACTTCCCTCCTCTCCCACACATTACAGTGAACATATAACATTCCAGTACCTGCTGGGTGACTAGAAACACTACAGATAATCCAGTTTATGGATCCCCACTTTACAGCAGTGTTGGAGATGCTTGCAATCTGAGCAGGGGTTGGAGGTGCGATGCGGGTTACAATATGTCCTAAAATCACAAGACTATTTGGATTATTTTAAAAAGCACAAAGAGTTGCAGGTACCATTTAGACTAGACACCTTGTGTACTGGAGTCACAAGTCCTCAGAAGAATGATTATGAAACCAATTATAAATAGGGTTTTAAAGAAAAAAGGGATTGTAATGCAAATGAAAAAAAAATAGGTGTTGCTTTGGAAAACAGACTGCTTCCTGCTCAGCATGCTAGTGCATATCTTTAATCCTAGCACTCAGGAGGCTGAGGCAGTAGGATGTCCATGAGTTCAAGGCCAGTTAACCTGATGACATAGTGAGTCCCTGTCTCAAAAGAAGAAGAAACTATCCTACTTTCTCCATCTTAGGGAGAAGCAGCAGATGTGAGAGAGATGACTCTGACAATGCTGAGTCCCACCATTGTGGAGGGTCCGACTTGGCGTCCTCTTTGCAACAAGAGACAAGCTAGTATGACCCTGCATATCGGTGAATGATTTGTAGTATATCTTCTGGGTAAAACAAGGCTTCTCCCTGGTTACACTGAGCTAAACATGTTTATATGTGTAATTCTATGCTTACCTTCAAATACAGAAAACAATTTTCATTTAAAGAACTATTAGGCCACTGTGGAGTTGAGTGTCAGCTCAGCCATTGAGAATGGACTAACTACCAGCAGGCTCCCCTCGTGAGGTGAGAAGTGATCTGGGAGCAGCAGGCATGCAGATATCACATTATTGCTAATAGTCAGGAAGGGGTAAATCACTATAAGCCAACCAATTTTCGTAACTTTTTTGCATCATTACATCCATATGGCGTATTAATTATTTTTCACATTTTGTGCATATCCTCAAGTTAGGTAGACTCCAGTGGATAAGAGGTAGCCTTCAAATTTAGACTTGGTGGGTGGCAAAGTCTGTGTATCCCATTCCTCCACACTGGCTCACTCCTGTTATGGTTTGGATCTGAAATGTTCCCTCAGGGCTCATGTGTGAAATGTTGGTACCTGAATGGAGTCCATAGGTGAGTTCAGAGGTGGGACCTTAGGAACTGATTAGGCAATGAGGTCTGCAACATGACTGATAGATTAATCCATTGATGGAGTCATATGTTAGAGAACTGAGTGAAGGCAGGCCTGGCTTGAGACAGTGGATCCCTGGGGGTTACCTTTAAATGTACACCAGTTCCTGGTTTCTTGTTCTCTCTCTGCTTCCTGGCTCCCATGCGGTGCCCCCATCAGGATACTCCACCTTCTCACAGTCTAGAAGCAATGAGGCAAGGTGAACACGGGCAAAAACTTCTGATACAGTGAGCCACTGTAAAGCTTTCCTTTCTTAAACTGATCTTCTGAAATATTTTGTCAAAGTGAGGGAAAACTAAATACAGGCCTTTAGAGCGAATCTTTCTATCCGCAGCCACCTCCTAAGCTTCTTGATATCTAATAAACTTACCTAGTGCGGGCAGTATTGCTTCCTTCCCACACAGATGTCACATATTTAAGCCTCTCATGTAAACTTCACAGAGCTATGTGCAATCGTTTAGAACAACACATTCCAAAATATCTATTAGATTGTCTGTAATTCAAATTACTGTTTTCCGTTAAGAAAACTATTTGAGGCAATGAAAAGAATCATCATTGGGCATTTAAGTTTAGCATGTCTAGATAAAAAAAATACACATCAGAAGACCATTATCAGTTGTAATCTTAATGAAAGAATTAAAGCACAGAGCCATGAACAAAGTACATTTTGCCTTGAAACTAACTTCATGACTTTTGTAATGTGCTAACCACATACATGTAATCAATCACAGATAAGTTACACTCCTGATTCTCAGATAACACCTTTTTATCTATATCACTAAGCCCAATCATAAAATTCAAGATTATGTCTGTTAGTACTCAAGACATCTGTGAGACTGGAGATCATTTCATTATATATGCCTAGTTATTAAGCCCTTTGAGCTAACAGAATATGTGAGATTGGTTGAATAAGAAAAGAGTGATTTTCAGGATATTTGGTTTCAAGCAAAGTTTTTAATTTTACTTTATTTTTATTTTTATAAGTAAATCTTTGTAGTGTATAACGATTACAGACATTGTGTGAAACTGATACATGCACAGAATACATTTTAATTTATTTTTAATCCTCTATCCCTCCCCTCTCCCCCTTCCCTCCAACTCTTGGTCCTTTTCTCATTTGCTAAAGATCTGCTTCCATTTCCCAGTATCTATCTTTCACTTAATTCGTTGATTTATTTAGCTTTTGTGTTTCTTATATAAAAGAAACCATGCCGTATCTAAGCTCTTGAGTTTATTTCACTTAACATTATGGTCTCAAGCTGCATTCATTTTCCTATGAATGACTCAAATTTATCTTTCTTTATGGGAAAATAGTACCCAATTTCATCTAAACACCACGTTTTCCTTATCCATTCCTATATTGATGGATATATAGCCCATTTACAAGATTTAGTTATTTTGACTTGTGCTGCTATAAACATAGAATGCATTTGTCAGTGTAATGTGATGTCTTTAACCCTTTTGGGAAGGGGAATATCTGGGTCAAATGAAATTTCTATTTTTAGTTTTTTTTTAAGGAATCTCCATAATGGTTTACATTTTCTCAAGGAATATAGAAAAGTTCATTTTTCCTTGCAGCCTCTGCAGCATTTGGCATTATTTCATTTCTTGATGATAGCCACTTTTTTAAGGTAAGGTGCAATCTCAGTGTTGTTTTAACTTTCATTTCTCTAATTATCAGAAATATTGACATGTTTTCATGTCTTTTGGACTATTTATACTTCTGAGAAGTGTCTGTTCATTTCAGCTGCCGAGTTTTTCATTATTTTATTTTGGGGGCATCTAATTTTTTTCACTTTGTTATATAGCATAAAAATTAATCCTCTCTCTGAAGAATATCTGGCAGAAATTTTTCCCACTCTGTAAGTTGTCTCTTCACTCTGTTGGTAGCATCCTTGCTGTGCAGGAGGTTTTATTTTGATATGACCCATTTACTCATTCTTAATATTACATCTTTTGCAATTAGGGTTCTGTTCAGCAAGTCCAGTCCTATGTATATGACTTCAAGAGTTTTACTTATATTATCAACCCACAGGTTAAGTTTAATTCACAGATCTGTTTCGACTTCAGTTTTGTACACCATAAGAGGTATGAGTCAACCTTCAATCTTCTGCACGTGTATACTGGTTTTCTCAGCACTATTTGCAAAAGAGGTCATCTTATTCAGTGTATGTTGCTTGCCTTTGGTTTTGGATCAGGTCGCTGAATGTGTCTGTGGTTTTTCTGCATCCGATATTGTGTTCCGTTGATCCATGTTTGTTTTTGTGCCAGTTCATCTCTCATCAGGTACCAGCTGAAAATCAAAATGGATCAATGATTTAAATGTTAAAACAAAAGCCTTAACATGCTCGCACATTAAACAGACAAAACTCTTCAGTCCCAGGCATAAGAATGGACTTTCTGGAGAGAACCCATGAAGCTTTTTTTTTAAATCCTGAAGTTTTGTAAAATAAATTAAAATCTGATATTGTGGTGCCTTTTGCCTTGTTCTTCTTGCCCAGTTTTGCTATTGCTATACTGGGTCTCTTCTGAGTTTGTATGAATTTTAGGATTGTTTCCTCTAGATTTGTGAGAAATGCTTCTGGTATTTTGATTGTGATTGTTTTAAACCTATGCAGTAGTTTCAGAAGTATGCTCATTTTTATATCGGCCTATCCAGGATCGGGGTGTCTTTCCATTTTCTGATATCCTCTTTGATCTCCTTTTCAGAATGTTGTAGTTTTTGTTGTAAAGACCATTGACTTCTTCAAATATGTTACTTCCTAAATATTTAATATTTTTGATGATATTATAAAAATTCTCAATAAGATACAGGAAAATAAAATGAAATAAATCATACAAAAGATTATACATTCAGACAAAGTAGGCTTCATCCTAGGGGTGCATGGATGAATATATATTGACAATTTATTTCGAAAGCTACCAAAAGGAAAAGAAAGCTGGATTTATGCTTTTGCCATTATACATATTGAATCTCTAGTTATAAATCTGGTCAATAAATGTATGTACTATGCATAGAGTTTTACAGATATGTACTTCCAAAGATTTAACTATGTTGAATACTAAATAACCTGAACTTACCCTCCCCATTAATGCCTAAAGTTATTATATAAAAGATGATAAAAATTATTTATAATGCAAATATGGGTTACAAAGAAATTTTACTGGGCATGTATTCTGTGAATAAACATGAGAGAAAAGAAATATGAGTTATAAAACTATGAAGTGATAGTGTTTTGTTTGCATGTGTGTGTGTGAAGTAAATCTCAATAATATGAATTCAGATCTAAAAAGTAAGGTCTTTAAGACAGTCAAAATATTTTAGGTAAAAGTGTAAAGTTGAAGCAGCATGTCAATAGAAGGTAGAATAACAAACCAATTTATTTATCTACCTCTGCCTCAGTTTTGTATAGAAAACTAAAAATCTTCTCAGGGAAATCATACCCACAGGTCTAAATCTTTCACAGTTTTGGGTGTCAAATTCACTCTTTTCACTCTATTGAAATATTTTGCTACTATTATCAGTAATAATAGCAAAAATCTGATAGCATAAATGATAACATAAAAACGAGTAGTAAAAGAAAGCAAAAGTTGAAAGGAAATACATTATAAGTCATAAGTGAGAAAATAGAAGATAAACCAAAGCATATCAACAAACAATGCATGTTAATTAAAAACTGTAACTTTTTTTTTTTTTTTTTTTGGCCAGGGATCAAACTCATGACCTTTTGCTTGCCAGGCAAGTGCTTATGCTACTGAGCTAAATCTCTGCCCTTTTTTTTTTTTTTTTTTTGGTGAAAAAGTATAACTTTTTATGTTGTACTAAAACAATAAAATTAGTTACACGTTGCTAGTAATAGATGCAAAACATAAAGAAAAAAATGAAAGTAAGTTAATAGGAAAATACATGTAAACAAAATAAACCTGAGCAGATTAATGTTTGACCAATAAACTTAAGCCATAATTTGTTATGTAGTTACTTCATTTGAGTGAGAAGTGTATTATATTGACTAATAAGTATGAATTCATACAAACCACGTAATATTGCTTCCAAGCATAAAAAAACATGATAATAAGTTTTACAGTGATAAAAATTGGAATCATACTATGAAATCTTACCTACATGATATATAAATAATATCAACAATTAAGTCTTTGGGAATATGTCTAGTTTTAGATTTTTGGGTATATGCTATACTAATTTCCATAGTGGTCACACCAGTTTACATTCCTGCCAACAGTGCAGAAGGGGTCCTTTCTTCCCCTCATTCCTCCAACAATGTTTGTTGCTTTCTGTATTCTTGATTATAGCAAGTATGAATGGGACAAGATACAATGTCAGCATCATTTTAAATTCCATTTCCCTGAGTGGCTGAAGATGATAATCATTTTTATGTGCTTATTGATCAATTGTACTTTTTCTTCTGAGAAATGTCTATTTGGTTCAATCAATGCCTGTTTATTGACTGGGTGAGTATAGAGATGCATACATATCCATGTTTATACAAGTAGAATTCACAATTCATGGCTGAGTCCTGAAAATAGTTTAGATGCCTCTCAAGAGATGAATAGATAAGGAAAATTATATATATATATATATATATATATATATATATATATATATATATATATGATGGAATACTCATCAGTCCTACAGTAGAACTAAATCATATCATTTGTAGGAAAATGGATGGAACTTGAGATCATAATGCTAAGTGAAATAAATCAAGTGCAGAAAATTAAATATCACACAATTTTTTCCCATACGAGAAACCTAAAATACAAATCAGTAAGTAAGTAAAATAAAGAAAAGTTTGCAGAAAATAAGCAGGCAGACATTTTGGAGCTGGGCTAGAGAGATGAATGAGTGGTAAGGGAGTGAGGATAATGGAATTGAAAATCTCCAAGAGATGCTATCCACAAGTACCAATTCCCCAAATATGCATAAGTATAGCATATGCTGTAATGATCCACCAAAAAGCAAAACATTAAGAATTAGCAAGAACTATTATGTTTGACTTAAGCAAATATGTAGAAAGAAACTATAATAGGAGAATGTTCATTTATACAGTGCATGCATGAATTATTAACCAAAATTGGCTTTTATTAGGTCACAAAGAAAATACCAGAAACAGAAAACAATATATGTCATTCAGATCAATTTCTGTGCAAAAATCTTCCTACCCTTCAACTCTTCCAGTTCAAGAAAAAAGATGCAACAAAGGAATAAATGGTACATGTTTTAAAAACTTAAATTATATATTTTAAAATTGACTTGAGTTAAAAAAGACAATATGGTGGGCATTAAATATTTAGAACTCAATGATCTTGTTTTACTCATTAAGTCATTGGAAAAATTGTTAAGGAAGTTCATCCAGAGAAATTTAAAATCTTCATTCATAGTAAGAAAACAGAAAGACTGAAAATTGATGTTATTTTTTAATAAGGACACTAAGAAAATGATCAAGTGTAAACTACTAGGAAAAGTAATGGAGCTAACTCCAGATATTAAAAATAGAAATAATGAAATTACAAGATTTTATTTAAATACACTGTGTGTAAGCAAAAAAAAATTGTTACAGTAAAGTATTTTTCTTTAATCTCTCTCAACATACTTCCCTTGCTTTGAACATACTTGTCCTATTCTTGTCACTCTCCGGAGCAGTTCTGGAAGTCTATTTTGTGAGTGTCTTTAGGAAGTATAATGAAAACCACCGTGAATGGTGCTTTTCAGCGCCAACTAGTGGAAGGGTGGACTGGTAAGAATATTAAGGTGTGTCCTCATTCACGTTGACAGGTCTGTCACCATGGGTCTTCCGGCTCTTCCTCAAAGTCAAAATGAGCATAAAATACAAATGTTTGGAATTAATTTGTATCATTGAGGCAGCCAGAAGAGTACAATTCAAGATGCTTACAAAGAGGCATAAACCATATTTTTAGGGGAATTAATAGCAATGTGTCTTTTATTGAAACAAAGTTTGGATTTAAAGATTTATTTTAATGTCTGATCACATCTTGCATTTGGATGTTTGAGTAAATCAAATATAAATCTAAGCAGAAGACACTTAATATTGATAAGAGAATGTCAAAGGGAATGAGTCAGTTGTTTTGGTAGAGATGAACAAACCTACAGAGAATTACTAAAATATAAATTAAATAATTCATTTATTCTCTATCTCTTTTTCTCTCTCTCTCTCTTCTCTCTCTCTTTCTCTTTTGTTGCTTCTGGGAATTGAGCTCAGGACCTTAAGCTTGCCAGGCAGGCACTTATACTGCTGAACTATATCCCTGGCCCCATGTAATTCATTTCTTAATTCTCAAAATTTAAAGAAAATATGCTCTTGGAAATGATTAATGGAAGCAACTGACCCATGGAAGAAAAACTAGTTGTAAATTTTGTCATTACAGATACTGAATTCATAGTTATAAACTTGATCAGATAAAAATACAAATATAATAATGCTTATGGTTTTACAGACATGTGCTTCCAAACAATCAAGATATAGACAACTTCAATATAATACAAACAAAAGAATAATCAATTGTATTTTTTCTCTTTTTTTTTGGTAAGTCTATTATAATCTTAAGATCTAAGACAAAGAAAGCATGAGGAAGGGAAAGTATATTCTAAATGCATTCATGAACAAGAAGTAATGATAGTTCTCAAAAGTAATAACCTTTTGCATTTTATTACCTAAAATAAATATCTGGTCTCAGTCTCGGTTAAGTCCCTCTTTTCTCACCAATATATGTGGTCTTACTTAGAATTAATAACAAATGTAAATTTTCCTGCAGCTTTTCATATGACCCCCAATCAGGATGTGTACCCTAAAATCATTACAAATACTGTCATTTGCTTTCTGCAGTATTATTCATGAATCAGTTCTTATCACTGGTTACTACCTCTTTGATCAAGGGGGTTTGGTAGCATCCTTCTGGGAATTTTGTTCATTTGCATACATTAAATAATGAGATAGCTTGACTGAATTCTTCCTCTAGCATTCCCATCTGCCCAGAATATTTCATATATCAATAATTTATAAATATCCAGTTGTACACTTTAATTTGAACAGAGGAATGTGAGTTAAGTTTTTCTCAAAAGAATATGTCCTGGGATGAATGATCCTTTGCAAACAGACAAACATTTTTGATCAAAAATACTATAATATGTGCAGCATGTTCTGTATGGCTGAGTAGTTAGTAGACATCTGTCTTAAGGTAGATTTCAATGTTGCAATCAGAATTCAGACCCCAGGAGGAGTCAGCACAGGAATCAAGGATCTTACACTTCAGGGATAGCTACAAGTTTCTGTCTTCATTGTAGTTGTTCAAAGTCAAAGGTGTTGTAGCTATCATAATAATATGAGAAATGATTTATTTTAGCTAAACTTGCAAATTAGCCTAACCAGCTGGCTTTCCTTGATGATCCATATATATGGCTTGGTCAAAACAAAAGAGTAAAATGAGGACAAGTCCTCTTACGTATGAAAGTGACTCAAAATTCCAGAGAATTGACACCCAGTGAATGATATCTAAGGCTTTAGCTCTAATGTCTGGACATGAGTAGGGGCAAACAGTTGCCTAACCCTGTCTGTGGAGATATATGGTATCTTGCCTCTCGAGTAATAATGCTTCTGCCTTCAGGGAATCTCTCAATGCAGTTAGCAATCTAAAAACAACCAGCATTTTACTGAGTTGCCTAAAATGACATATTAACTCTTTTAAAATACTCTACAATAAATATTTTAAAGTAGATGTATGTGATAAAATTCCATTTGCCATCAAATTTTAAACTTCTATTATTTTTCAGAAAAAAAAATCACATTGGTATAAGGCAGGCTGCAACTCTGGGCTTTAAAGAATAACAGAATTTGGGTTGGTAGAAAGGTGAGTAGAATAAATTCCTGAAAGGCAGAAGTAAAAGCTAAGAAGAGAGCATGTGTTTTTGGAGTAAGATTTATAGGTGTCTAGAGATTAAAATGGGGCAGGATAAATTAAGGTAGGCACAATATGGAACACCTAAAATATACTATAGATTCTGAAGTGTCATTGCCTGTTTATTAATAATCTTAATTTGTCTGTCAAATTGGTTAAAGAATAATCAAATCACAAGAAGTGGTTAAGAGTTGAATGAGAAATACATTTTCAGGATGTATGAAAATTCATTCATTGGATTCTGGAGCACAAGTAATTCAGGTGATTTCCTGATAAGATTCACATCTGTCTCTTTAGTAGTTAATCATAAAACATTATCAGTGTATTTTGGCTGAGACTGCACACATACATATTTATGAATAATCTGTTTACTTACTTTATATTTAAATAACATGTTAAAAGATACTAATTTCATTTAGAAAAATTAACAGTGCAAAAGAATATATACCTACATCTGTGCGTCTGTGATTTTTTAAAAGAAATCAGTAGTTCATGCAATGCTTTCCTTTAAAAACAATCTTTTTCTGTGTGTGCATATATATATATATATATTTTTAAGGGAATGTTCAAGAGTATTTATTTTTATAATCTTCTGAAATGATAGATATGAAATCATGAAATTGATACAATTTTATAAGGATAATTTAAAGAACTTTACAGTCCCTAAGCTTTAAAAAGATTTGATCTGATTTCTTATCACCTATCATAAGCATCGTATTTAAAGTAAAGTAACTCAATTCTCAAGAGAATTTAAGGAGGTCCACAAAGTTCCAATATTTATTAAAATAGTTACATTTACACATCTTTCAGAAATTGTAAATACCAGAGATGTTCAGAAGAATTTGAGATTTTCTTTGCTTAGCCTTCCTATTGGTTAATTCAATCTGAGAAATAAAATATAAAATAATTTGACAATTGACTTGTGAACAACCTTTGAGATCATCATAAATCATGGTTAGCAACTTAATGTTCCCTTGTAATATTATTTCCTAAATATTTTTCATGGTGTAATTTCATACTTTCCAATATATAATGTTACATGCAAAAATTTCCATAAAAGAAAAATAGAGCAAGCAATTCCCAATTCATTTCACAAAACTATTATAATAGCCTTTTTAAAAAGCCAGAAAAAAAGAAGCCAGGCTCAGCAACTCATCTAAATAATATAAATTATCATAACCAAGTAGAATTTTCCCTAGCAATGAATCTTAAGAATTAACACCATGTGTCCATTAGCCTGAACCTCCATCTGGTGTTCTACTTTGAAATCAGCAGTGATCAAGATTTGTTTCCAATATATTGTGTCAACCTCAGCCTCACCACCCAACCTTGTTTCTTTGCACCTAAGGGGCTTAGCATTTATTTTGGGATCTTGCTTATGTTTTATCTCTGCCCTCCTTGTTTGTGTCCAGAATATGAATGATGCATAAACTGTGCTGTTGTGCGTAAGTTATCCAAAATGATTAAGTGCACAACTGTCGTAAAAGATGGGCAACATGAGAGATTTATTGGAAATCAAAGTACAGAATATAGATCACCTTGTCCCAGGTTGGCTGGCACTTTCTTTGTTTTCCTATTAATAGTCAAGGTTCTAGGAAACTGCATTCTAGAATAATGAGGATTCTTGGTAACATGTGTGTGTGTGTGCGCGCGCACTTGCTTCTGAGTTTGTGAGTTGCCTTATGCATGTTTTGTGGTTATTTTGCTTAAAAGAAAAGGTAGGGCCAATATGGGAGAGTCGATGTAGCTAGGGCTGAAGAACCAAAGGACAGAGAATATGAATCCCTGTGTCAGAATTGAGACCCAATAATGAGGGATAACGAAATAAAAGCAAGTGCAGCATGCTATCAGGTGTTCAGAGAGCGTTAGTCTTTATCATGAGTCAGAACAAAGAAGGAATACTTTAAAGAACACCTCTTGATGCAGCAGAAGAGACTCCATCACTGTTTATAAAACAGTTATTAAATCTAGATCTCAGGTGCTCAAAATGCAGAGATCTGAAAGAAAGGGATTTCCAGGAAGACTAATATTCCTTTTAATTGAACCAGTAAGCTCTTAGATTCACTAAATGCACCTGATACATTCCCTGATGAAAACACTAAGTCTGAAATCTATTACAGATGACTTATAATCCTAAATTCCTATGTCTTGTTTGACAGGCCTATCATAAAATCCTCTTCAGCTTAAATCACCATGTCTCGGTTATGGACAGGGACAGTTGTGTAGATGACAAGTGCATTTATAAAGAGTGACAGTGGAGTGAAGCTATCAGAGGTGCAAGCTGACACGAGGGATTACCTGTATCCAGAGGCAGCAGTAGTTATAAACTGCTCACAAGCCACTAGCACCAGTGCCTAAACTATTGGTCTCAAAGTCTAGTATCACCAACACTGTTTCTGTTGGTCTCATAAACATCAATTTTCTCATTTACATGAAGAGATGATCTGTGAAATTCAAATATTTCACCATTTCCCAGTTGAGGTAACATTGGTGAGAGAAACTCTCAGGCTGAGGCTGAGAGAGCAGTCTGTTCTCAGCAAGAGGACAGACGCTGGGAGAGGGACGAGGGGATGGCCTTGTGGCTAAATCAGAGAGCCTGCCAACAGGCCTGGACCGGAAACCAGCAGGGTGAGCTCTTTATGTCAAGCACATTCTAAGACTGTCAGACACAATCACATTCAAATACAGAAACTGAAACTTACTCCAAGGCCAATTACATTAAGTATGGTTATGAAGTAATGTGACAGGTTTTCACAAACATGCTGGAATATATATGCCAAAATAAATATCTCCTTCAAAAATATTTACTTCCTTTAGTGATACTTCTATGGCCCAGAATTTTCTTTTGAGAAAATATCATAAAATTTTTATTCTTTTTTTAAAAAGAAAAATAACAACATTGATAGATCTTTATTGAGTTCATCCATTCACACTGTTGAAATACCCAGGTAGAGCCTGACAAAATTGGTCTTTGCCTAATGACTCACTATAGAGTTTTTTGGTCTACCATGCTTGGCATCAGGGCTTCATAGGAATATTCGTAGTCTCTGCTTTTGATAGAGTAGTGTACACACTAATTTTTGGTTATGATAACCAAAACTGCTCTAAGCGGCAAATTTACTCCTGGTTTAAAATCCCAGGTCTAATAGAAAAAATTTCTTCTTTATTAAATATAAAACCATTAGACATGTCAGCGCTCTGATAGGCAATACAGGCAGATCTAAGTAAGAACAGAAATGAATATTTATTTGGAAGAAAAGGAAGTACCACAAATTATAATCTTAAAGCCACTGAAATATACCATATATTCCACATAACTTTAAAAAATGCTGTTTTTGTTAATTTACAGCCTGGTACACATTTGTAATACACTGCTTTTGGTATTGTTAGTGTCATATTGCATATTTCATAAGACAATAATTTGTTTGTGTTAATTGCTACAAAGATGATAGAAAATGAGTAATAACTGTATTTCCCTTTTAACAGGCTTCTTAGCCACCATCTAGGTATTTTCAAAGTTAATAAGCTTGGGCGTATTCACATTGCAGTGTGACTTCTTCACATAGATCTCATGAAGCTGGGTGAGTTAGACAGCTGACCTTGGAATTCCTGGCACTTCCTCATGTATCAGTGCGACCACAGTTAACAATTGCTCACTCAAGTCAGCAAAACCCATCCTTCATTTTAAATTTTTGGCATGTCCAGAATATCTTTCTTTTTCTAGCAACTAATTCTTCTTGCATAAGGAGAACCTGTTCCATATGATTAAGGCAGGAGCTATAACCTTAGGATAGACACACAACCCAGGATCTAGACAGAAGGTTATCCATTATTCTTCATGCCCAGTTCCAGAAAAGAGTAACTGAAGGGATTTTAAAAAGTCAGAAACATGACCACGTTTGATCACACTGAGCACTCCTGCACCTCTCATTAAAACAAAAACAAAATGAGTGTCCTGAAGAACAGATGCTCACATAGATTCCATATAGGGTAGATATCGGGGTTATGAGTTGATTGATGAAACAGATGCTGTCAAGTGCTGATGTTGCCTTTGAAGTCTGGTGTCAGAGTCAATAGATCTTTGGACTTTGGTCATACAAGTGATACATTTTAAACTAGCACAGCACTGAAGCTCTGTTTCAGTCAATTGTGCATGCGTAGTGCTGTTATTCTTTGATCAGATAACTGAGGTGTGATGTGTCAGGAAGAAGATGGCTTCATTTTCTACAAAGTGACATTTAAATTGAATCAGTTGATTCTAACGCATAGGCAATCACACCAATGTAGGTTAAGTAACCCATCTTAGCACCAAAATGTACATATGGTGAATTTGGGAGTATTCATCAAATTGAGAGGAGGTGAATGAATACTTTGGGTTTTTAAAAATATTTTATTTAGAAAAATTTAAAGAATGTTCTGTGTGTGTTTCTCCTTAGTTTTTACATATGGCATTCACATGACAAGAAGCCCAATTATACCCTGGTCTGAAGAAGTTAGTAGGTTTAATATGAATCATAAGATGTATGGACCACGTGAACCAATTTTTTAAACAAATGTGTAACTTTACATGTTATTCTGTTTCAACAGAGATTCTGGCCATTTTTATCTCCTCAAATACGCCTCAGCTTCTCTCACTGTGCTATGGGTCAAAAGGTGTTTCCAGCCGGAAATGCAGGGCAGTAATGTGGTGCTTCTGTTTGCTTTCTTCTCTTAGGAATCAAATTTCTAATGCATCTGTGTTATGCTTTGCCTAGTTTTCTTCTGTTTTGCAAAGGCTAGAAGCCTTGTCTAACTTCTACAACTCAAGTGGCAGTAAAAGATACAACAAGTAACTTAAATTTTTGAAGATAATATGAAATTTATCAACTAGTGGTTTCTTACTGTTATTTTTTTTGAAATGTATTATTATAATACATGTATTATAATAAATGTATTAATGTATTATTAAATAAATGTATTATTTCTACCCTTTTGTGGTTTTTTCTCTAAATAAAAAAGAAAACCTGTACATTTTAATTCCTAACATTTATGTTTTGTCAATCTTTTATCATCATTGCATTATTTTTTATAATTTCTTGCTCTGTTTTAAATAGTGTATTAATTTATCTCGATATGTTTTAAACATACTTTGCCATTTTATTTTATCAGTTTTTATGTACACTAAAACAACTGGCTGTTGGATGCTTTTCTTATAGTTTATATATATATAATACACACATATATATATGTATATAATATACATATATTTTTTTTTTGGTACCAAGGATCAAACCCAGGAGCTCATGCTTGCCAAGCAGATGCTTATGTTGCTGACCTAAACTCCTGGTCCATATTTTTCTACATATTGAAGGACTTTTGTTTTCAATTTCATTTTGACAATGAAGTGATATTTCTCCTAAGTCCTATTTGGCTTTATTGAGAATCACTGCACTATGAAGAAAGTAATGGTTTTCCAAATTTAGTTTCTGAGTTTTGGGGTTATTCACTCATTTTTCATATTTAGTGATGGTTCCTTCTCTCTTTTCTTTTCTTTTCTTTTCTTTTCTTTTCTTTTCTTTTCTTTTCTTTTCTTTTCTTTTCTTTTCTTGGTATAGACCCACCATGAACCATGACCCTAGTTAAAAGGAGCTAGTTTTCTTCTTGTCCTTCCTCCTCTTCTTTCTTAGCCTTCTCCTCCCCCCTCCTCTCCCTCTTGTCCCTCCTCCTCCTTCCTTCCTTGCCTTCTCCTTCTTCCCCTCTCCCCCTTCCTCTTTCTCCTCCTCCTACTTCTTCCATAGAAATCCAAGCTTAACTCATTCATCAGCTTCCTACACAGCTAATTTTGTCCTTTTTATCCACAAAAGGTCAAAATCTTTAGATTCACTCCTGCTCCACATTTCTGTAAGCAGAGACATTTGTTTACTTCTGAAATGCTCTATCTACTTTATATGTTTATTTTTATATCTAGGCACATGTGTAGAATACAGTGCTTTGCTCAAAGAGCTCCCAGATAGCACACAGAGAAATCTTACAATGTTTTGCTGAAGTATTCAGGGACTACATTCTCTTACAAGGATAATGCCCTCCCTTTAATTATGTTGAAATTTAGCTCTTTATCTGTGTGTCAACAAGAGGCTGTGATTTCCTCAAAGGCAGCAAATATTCCTTATGCATCTCAGCTCCTGACTTATTCACTTGAATTGCCCTTTCCAAGCTATTATCTTTGACAGTGTCTTTTAGAGCACATCAATCCCTCTTTTCAACTTGCGTCTACTATACTACATCCATTTAGTGTTTGTGACTGAAAAACAAGAAATTATTCATCCTTTAATTAATCTTTTACTAACAAAGAGTAAACACCTTTTAGAAGAGATGCTGATGTTTTGTGACACAAATGCTCATTTTCACATCTAGCTCGTCTAGTTCAGCAGGACAAAAAAGGGTGATGCTTAAAGTTTGATGAGAGTGATCTCACATATAGCAATGTCTTTAGACTTAAAAGTATGGTGATGCCCAAAACATTAATATTGGTAATACCTAACCTGAAACAAACATTACTGATTGCAGTTCCCTGACTTTATTAAACTTAATGAGGAAAATAAATGGCATCAACCAGGTTCATCTGGCTATGGATTCTCAAAATATTTGAAATAATGAATCCAAGAGCTACAAGTAAATGATTACAGTTAAACATTTTGACATCTTTTCCACAAATATTTTCACATAGCTATCGATAAGTAACTTGATATTGATGATCAAACATGAATAAAATTCCATTTATGCTTGAACAAAATTAAGATTTATGAGTGATATACACACCTAAGTGCTTATTTGCAATACTTGAAACAAGTACTAAATGAAAAGCCTTGTAGACTCAGTCAGGGAACAAAAAAAATCATACCAGGGAGTATAAATTGTAGTAAGTACTTTAAAAACATATCAGATAAAAAGACTTAAATCTATTTCTGAAGATAAAGCAAGACATATATCATATACTGTGATACTGATATGTGCCATAATTTGAATTCAGACTGAGTTCCGCCTTCATGTTTGGCCACCTAAGAACATTTCAAATTACTTTCATTCCAGATTGCTATATTGCCGACTTTCATACTCGTTTTCTAACGTAAGGAACATTCAAATACAAAGTAACTTTTTTAAGAGTAAGAAAATTTTATTGAGAGAAAGAAAGCTTCCATATAAGAGGGAAGAAGGGCGCCCAGAAAGTGAATTACCCAAATACCAAGGAAATGTGAAAGAACGATTTTTCTATAATATTTAATAAGTAAAAATAATGGCAGCTTTTTCAAAGAATGATTAAAAAGTACAGTGAATGCTTAACTTTTAAGAAATGTACTGCAGTAAAAGTCACATCCGCTTTACTCTCCCTCATCACACTCCCTTTTCTTCAAGGGAAAGTTCTTTGCACTTTCTGAAGCAGTTCTCGAAGAAGCCCTCTTTTGTGAATGGCTTTAGTTTTGCTGCTGTGGCTGCCTCAGTGTTCTAAATGCATTTGAAACATTTACTTTTTTGACCTTTTGATTTTGGAGAAGACCCAGAAGTGCAGGGATGCTTCAACTGGTGAATGAAGTGGATTAAGACAAACCATACTATTCTATGAGCCTGCCTTTCCATTTCATGCACTTGGCAGCGGCGATCTCTGTACTGCTGATCACACTTCAGAAAGACATGAAAAGCACCACCAGACCTGCTTCAGAAACAGATAAGAACAATGGGATAAGTGTATTTGAAGTGAGGGGGAATATATGAGGGGTGGCAATGTATCTTTTAGTATAATAATTTGTTAAATTTAAATATTCACCATACATTGTGATCACACTTTGTATAAGTTATTGTAGATCATGAGTCCTTGTAAAGCTATCATCTAATTTATGAACTAGAATATTATAAATACTATCAAACTCACTTCAATTGGTACTTACAGTTTCTTGCTTTTAGTTGACATTAGGAATATATATGTATTTCTTAGTTGTATATATTAATATACATATATGCATTTTACTGTCATGTGTCCAGATAAAGTATATCATTTAGTTTTAAGCATTATTCAGTATGTGATCACTGTACATAGGCACCTATGATTTCTGCTTCTTGCTTTCTCCATTTTTCACTATTAAATAACTTTTATGTAACAATGTCCTTACCATGCTTTCTTATGTGTTATTTTTACAAGCACTGTAGAACTTGTCCTGAAAAGCTTATTGGCATTTAAATATTTCTTTGACTCCTCACATAAGATAGGAAAGATCTGAAATATGTATGATATTGAGTTATCAAGTTACACAATATATCTTTCTATTTATTCATGTATTCTTTAGATTCTTTAAATTATGATTTATATTTTTCTCTATATTGCTTGAATGTTCTGCTATATTTAATTTTGACTTCATTTATCAGCTGTTACTCATGAAAACATTTTTAGAGCCATTTGTAACTACGTGTAGTTTTCGGTCCCATATAATCAACTGTACATATACAGCAGCTTATCATAGCTAGCATGCATTAATGCATAGCTTCTGTGAAGCAAGAACACAAGTATGACTTGTCATGGTGCATTATTCAGAGCCTCAGGTTGAAATCAAGGCACCTGCTGGGCTATGTTCTTGCCTGGAAGCTCAACTGAAAATGATTGCTTTTTGGTTTCATTCAGAATTTTGCAATACTAGTTTCCTGGAGATTGTGGGATTTTTGGCCCCAACTTCCTTCTGGTAACCAGCCAGATGTGACTCTCAGTTTCTACAGCCTGTTTCATCTCCTAAATGGGACCCACACTTCCTTAGGACACAATAGGTTTACTTGCTCAAGCAAGAGGAGAGTTTTTCTTAAGAAACATAGGAAGATGGAGTTTCATAATGTTATTCAGACGTGCAAGTAACATCCCATCACAATTGCTAGTGGTTAACAGCAAGTTATAAATTCATTCATACTCAGAGATAGGAAATTACCTATGGACATAAATCAGAAGCAGACATACAAAACCAACCTAAAGTCTGACTACCATGATAAGATACAGAAATGCAATTAGTTTAGGATGACGGATGCTCTTTTCAGTCAACTTTTTAAGCTGGGACATATGCTCAGAAATTTATGTATAGACACATGGGTTTCTGTGTAGATGAACAAACTGCTAAAAAGATCTGATAGTTTTTGCTTTTTCTCTAATGCTTATTTTGTAACATTATATTTGTTTTTATTGTGTAATATATAAGATGTTAGTGGTCATCTTTTTCTAGTTCCAGATTTCAAAGTAAATGGTATTAATACTTTACCATTAATTGTAATAATTCCTGCAGAATTTCATAAGTATTTCTTATTAATGAAGAAAAGTTTGTGCTCTTATTAGCCATTTTTAATAAGGATTTTTTTTGTTTTGTTTTCGTTTTTGTTTTTGGTACCGGGGATTGAACTTACGACCTAATGCTTACCAGGCAGGCGCTTATGCCGCTGAGCTAAATCCCCAGCCTGATTAGTCATTTTTAACATTATAATTGAATTTTATATTTAAGCAGAACATATTTTTCAATCTGTTGTTTTATAATTTTTCTTCTAAGTGATAAATTGATCTACTGTGTTTTCTAATGTTAAACACTCCTTGTGCTTCTGAAAGAAAAACAACTGGTTCATGGTAAATACACACACAAAAACACACACAAACTGCCTGCATTATAACTTTATTATCTAAAAGATTTTTAAGTCAAAAGAATAAGCCAGCTGTGTGCTCCTCCCAGAGGCTGTAGGGAGAATCTATTTCCCTGCCTATCCAGCCATCAGAAGTTACCAATATCCCTTGGCTTGCGGTGCCCTTTTAAATACTATACAGCTTTTCCTATTTCTCTTGTCTTTGATCTTTACTTCTGCTGTCACATCTCCTTTAATTATGGCCCTCCTGTCTCACTTTTTTTTAATAAGGATCCCGGTGATTTCATTGGTCTGACCTGGATAATGGTGAATTATCTTCCATTTTAAGATTCTTAATCAAATTTGCAAGGTTTCTTTGATATATAAAAGTAAGATAGATACTGGTTCTGGAAATTAGAACTTAGATATGTTTTGGGGGGACATGCTGTCTATGAAACAACTATACTCAGAGTGCCACAATGATACATAGAATTTTTGCATTTATATTGATTAGTTATCTGTCTTTTTTCTCTACCCTCCCTATTCTTAAGTAATTATGGCTTTCGGCTTACTCTAGCTTAATATAATGAGCTAAAGAATGGTATACATCATCTGTTATATATTTACAGACAGATGATACATAAACTGAGTAGTGTTTCTTAAAAGTTTAGTAGAAATTGAAAATTGAGCCAGATGTTACCTTGGGTAATATTTTACAGATGGTACTTTTTCAGATTTTTTTTCCTTGAGTCATTTCACTAAGTAGGTTTTTTTTGACTAGAAATACATTCATTTCATGTAATTTTTAGAACTCAATTAGCAAAAGCTAAGGTGGTCATTTAGCTTTTTAATAATTGCAGCATTTATACTTATGTGCCCTTTTCTTGTTATAATTTTATTTGTTTACTTAGTTGTGGTTGGCACTGGTTTTGTTTCTAGTTTTTAGTGTTCTCAGTGCAGGTTCCACTACATAATGACTACTTCATTGTGTATATGAAATTGGTATTTTCACGTACATGACATGGTTTAATTCTTTTTACTCCCCCATCCCACTTCTGTCTAGGAAACAACTATTCACCATCTTTTTGTCTCCTTTCTATCTGCAGAAGATCTATCTCTCTGTTTCCTGTTAGTTTTCCAAATCATTATTTTTTGCTTCATTGATTTTATTACATGTCTCCATGAGGTTTCAGTTTTGTTCCTACCTTCAATGTTTGTTTCCAATTGCTGTAAGGTTACCCTAGGATTTTCCACCCTAAAATCTGCAACCCGACAGTTTATTAATTTTCAGCCCATATGTTTTACTAATCTAAGCATCAAATGCTGTAATTTTCTCTCTAAATTACATTTAATTGCATATCACAAAACTGAAACAAACAAACAAACAAAAACAAGTTAGAGCTTTGCTAGTTACAGAATTCCAGTTTGGAATTTTCATAACTTATAAGAGTGAAGCCCTCAATTTCTTTTTTTTTTTTTTTTTGGTTTTTATTTTTGTTTTGTTTTGGTTTTTTTTCATGTCACCTAGAGGACAGGAAATGGTTTAATGTTTGTTCCATAGAATAGGTGTTTTTGCGCTGCGTTCCTCTTTCTCTCTGACTCAAAGACTAGATTCTCTCCTTGTCTACATTTTGCGTAGAATATTTTCCCACTGATCTGTTTGTATGTATCGTGTTTACGCATTTGTAGATAAATACACTTCATTAGTTTTTAGATGAAATTCAGGCTCCATCTCTGCCTACCTGTTTGCTTTCTGAGGTTCTGTGATTCCGCTAACGTTCCTCATTGCGCATTTCTTGTTATTTTACATCTCTTGCCTTCCTGCTGGAATCTGGTTATTAATGCTTCCCCTTAATTAGTTCACTCATTCTCTTTTTGGCTTATTTGTTGCTAAACTGTCCCTTTAGATTTCCATATCTATCCTCTTTTTATTTTAAAAGTTCTACTTGATTATCTTTCATATCTTCTTGATCACATATCATAGACATGTAGCTTCGCCTTGGGTTTTTTGTTTATATTTTAAAAATGCATATGTGATTATTTTATAATTGAAATCAGTTACATTCTAAATCAGAATGGATCCTAAGTTTATTCATTTTCATTATGAGTCTCATTCATATATTCTTACTTCCATAATGATATCATATACTGAGGGTAAATGCCCTACATCTAGACAAGAGATATTAGAGGGAAATTTTACAACCAGAAAATTCTCTGCTAATTTTAATACATAATAAAACTCCATTCTATAAAGGGTATAACTCCACATTTGCAGTCAGATACCCTTTAAGAGTGTTTATTCTATTATAAGACAGGGATTGTTTTAAAGACTTAATTTAGAAAAAAAGATTTAATTTTTGAAAACCCAATTTTATTTATTAATACACAGAATCTATACCTGAATATGTGGATTATGGTCCTCTTTCAAAATCTTAAATAATTCAGATTTTGTTTAAAATTTTGGCAAAGAATTTTAGTAAAGATATTTTAGCTTTTTGGCTATCAGGGAACAGAATTAACCTTTTATAAAAGCTACTTGCTGGTGCTGTAAATTTTTAAAACATTGTATTTCAATTAATTAGTTTTATGTTGTCTTTGGCTAGAGACAATTGATTTTTTTATTCTCAAACCAATGGAAATAGTTATAACTTTTTGTTCTTCATCTTGTTAAAATTACTGAAACAGAAGAAATTAGCTTTTATGGTGGAATGATGTGTTTAAGCACAATAGAGCAGTTAAATAATATATAAATTATAGACTGCCTTTTCTTCAATTCAGTGCTCATGCATTTGTCTGTATAAAATGTCACAGCGATAGATATTTTGTAGATTTTATATTTCCTTTTAAAAGTCCTCATGCTGAAACTGAAAGCATGTGCAGTAGCTCCTACAGAGAACAAAATCAATGCAGACCACATGAATTATAGCATCTGATAATAGCCTGATATGTTGGTGCTCTATCATTCTTTTATCTAATCCTACCTCTGAGGAGAATAAATTATCTTATGTGTTGAGATATTTGATCAAGAATAAACTTGTTCTTCTGGCTCTGTAAAGTACAAAGTATGTTGGCTGTGGTCATAGCTGAATTATCTGTACACTAAAAGTAAAATACACCAAAAATATTTGAGCAATGAAAAAATAGCAGCTTTTTAGAAATTTTAGGAATTGAACCCTCAAAATTACTGTTTTTCTTTATGAATATTTTGCAGTCATTAACTTCATCACTGAGTGTGAATCATAGGATGTCAGAATAACTTCCATTTCTCTTTCACTGATTTTTGGCTTTTGAATTGTGATACAGATAGTGGTTGCTCTCAGAATTTGTCCACAGATAAAACTATCAAACAAGAATGTCTCAGCCACACGTGATGCTGCACTGCTTTGCAAAACAAAGACGACCAAAGTTATTTCTAACATGACTTCATAGATGGCATTTTGTTTTCCAACATCCTGGACATCCAGAGGGAAAATATAACCTTGCTTTATTTAATTCTTCAATGTTTAATTAATAATTGAACTGATACTTTTTAAACACTCCTAAATTATTTCCATCTCAATAAAGTAAAAAGCAATTTGAACTCATAAGTAAACAACAGTTTCCTACCAACTGAGCTGATGAATCATGAGATTATTCCAGATATTTGATTTATTTTTCAAGATACACACACAGGTGCTTAAATCATTGATAAGTGACTAAACGGAGGGTTTGCTCTGGATAGTACCGATACTTATGGAGTATTTCTTTGTGTAGAACTAACTGTTGTGCTAAGATTCAAATGAATAACTTCTACTAAAGGTTGGCAATTCCTACACAAATATTCTACCATATTGATTTCTAAATGAGAAGTATGCTTATGAGTGTGTGTGTGTGTGTGTGTAGAATTTTATTCAGTCATTACCCAATGATTTTAGATGCTTCAGTGGCTGGGGTTGGAATCCACATGTCATATTTCTGTTGGTGTTGATGACCTATAATGTACCCTAGAGGCTGTCCTTAGATGAGACATCAGTCTAAATCCATTTCATTATTATGTGTTACACCAAAAATAGGACATAAAAGTTGCATAGAATAATAGATGTTGGAAGCCATTTTAAAATTATAAAAACACAGATCAAAATGGCTTTTATAGCCAAATTTAAATCATATAAGTCTCAAGATTTTTATAGAAAGGCCTATTTCTTCAATACAAAAAATAAAAGGTTTTGGTTTAAATGAAGGGCCTTATGTTGCACAATAAGTCTGGAAAACCAACATGCCTCATAGATTATTCTGAATATCTGAAAACACGTTTAGATTATTACTAGTGCAAATAATTTGTTTCTTCAAAAATACATATGCACACATACATTAACATTCTCTTTTTTTTCATGTTCTTTTCTAGTGGAGTAAAAAAAAAACATGAACTTATAAAAGTCTGCTTTGCTTCTAGTTAATAATTAGCAGTAGGAGTCAAGTGTGGCAGCAGACCCCTGTAACCCAGCACTCTGAAGGCTGAGGCAGGAAGAAGACTGCTGCATGTTTGAGGACAACCTGGGCTACGCAGTGAGTTTGAGGCCAGCTGGAACCACATAGTGAGACCCTGCCTCAAAAAAATAAATAAACAGTGACTAGCAATCTATATTTTAGGAGATTCTCATATTCTGAGTTATATAAGTGATTACAGATTCAAGAATTCTGAGCCTTTCTCTTCTTCCTACTCAGACGGGATTGATGTTCACATTGAAAGGCTTCGGTCCCTGCCTCCAGTTATTAGAATCCATGGGCTGCATTTCTTACACTTCAGGGGCACAGAGAAAAAGTGTCTACTCAAATCATGATTTGCAGTTTTGTACTCTGTTACCAATTATGTTGATTCTGATTTCTTGAAAAAATTCCCAACAGCTACAACAAAGAACTCCTATATTTGTTTTAACTTCCTCAATATGTTTTTATTGATCTTTCTTTGATCTTTGATTAATTTGTTTTATTGTTCTTTATTTGATTTTCTAATATTTCCATTTCAACAAACACTAGCCTTGATTCTACATTCCTGGATCCTTTATTGTACTGTATCTTTTTAAATTCCATTTCCCTTTCTCCTCCTCCTCATTTTTATTTATAAAAAGTACTCTGACAAAACTTGGCTTTAGCCAAATGTTTACAAATGCCTATAATCCAAATGACTAGGGAGCCTGAGGCAGGAGGACCAGGAGTCGGAGACCAGCTTGGACTCCGAAGCAGGACATAGAAGGAGAAGAGGGGGAGGGGAGGAAGAGAAAGAAAGGGAGGATCAGGGAGAGGAGGGGCAGGAGGAGGACAGGGACGAGGAGGGTAAGAAAGTATACAATGCTTGCTCAGCATGTGTGAGGCTCTATTCAGTCTCTAGTACCAAGAGAGGGGAAGGATTGTTTTAGCATGCAATCAGGGGACATCATTTTTACATTTTGGCTGGGGCATGACCTAGGACAATCAGCTTTACTTCTGGGGATTTAGTCACTCTACAAGTAAAATGACAGCATTAAACTAGTTTCTATAGTGTCTATGCTATGTCTTTGTAATATTTAAGTGACTACTCTATTTGGGGAGTGATTTTGTTTTAATCTGGTAAAATTGTATTTTCAAACTATCCCTGTTTTATTATTACTTTTATAATTTTCTGCATTAGAAAACCTTTTCATTAACATGTTCTATTATGTTTCATTTAACTTTTTGAAGCACTGCCCGCGTGTAATTCTCTTCTTTTACATCTGATTTACAAGCTGGGGCATTTAGAAGATGGAGCACAGCATTTGCCAAACAGTTTTAATACATTTCATTGCTCTCATTTCTCAGAGAGATAGGGTAGTAATGAAAACTCAGGGAATTGACCTTTGAATCTAGTTTTCATGACAGTGAATATCAGAATAATGCTCCTCAGAGTGAGAAGCATTGATCAGACAGTTTCTAAGGTCCCTTTTAAGCTTAGATTTCTATGAGAGCAAAATGAAAGTGATACCATATGAAGCCTCAACACTAGGTCAAACCCCAAAGAAACTAATTGCATATAAATAAATTGTCAGAATGAGATTTTCTTGTCCAATTTTTTAAATCTGCTGAGGTTTCTACTCCTCTAGATCCTATGGTCAGATAATTTTTTAAATTTCAGCATGCTAACTTGGACCTTAAGTCTGGCATTACTGAAACTTTTCCACTGGAAGGTTCCATCAGGGTATAAGGATAAAATAAATTCAGAGAAGTATCTTTTCTTCCCATGAACTGTTGGAACTTCTAGGTTATCTCAGAATAAAGCTTTTCTTAATCCATTGATAGGTCAGAGAAATCTATGCACCACTTACTCTTCTGCTTCAAACAATCTTACTTGTTTGGCTTTCACCCTCGGGAGCCCCAGTGAAATCCCAGAGGTTCTTTTTGGTTCGTTTCTGCTCACTCAGCAGCCCCTTTGCTCTGACGTATACTCCACTAGTTTATGCCACCTTCCTGCATAACCAGCTCATTCATAATCTGGATTCAGATACTTCTTTCTCTTGTCATCTGGCCCAACAATTCCAGATCCACAAGTCACTTACTTAAATAGATTTATAGCAATCTTGAAAAGATCAGAGGTGAGTATTTCAAATAGCAGCCAACACTTTGTAGAAAGTCTTGCACATAAGCAGACCATACTTTTCTTACTCAAACTTTTTTCCCCTGTCACTGTAAACAAAAAAATTTTCCCAAAGATCATCTGTTAGAAGTATGCTTGTGGCACTAGAAAAATATATTTAATCACCAGGTTAATATAAATAGAAAAGACCAATTTGGCTTACAAGGGCAATGCAGTAATTATGAACACATCTATATCATTGGAAATTGTTAACTTCAGACATTTTTTCTTGTATCTCCTGTGTTTGACAGTGACAAAACGTGATATATTCATTAGTGCTTTCACAAAAGCTCTCTAATAGCCATGAATGTTTTCTAATACATTCTAATTAAAATTCTCATAGTGTACAAGAGAGTCTAGTTTTGCCCAAGAAAATTTTGACATGATGAAATGCAAAACTCCTTCAAAGTCTGGAAGACACTCGATAACCTCAGTCTATAGAGACCAGTGAGCTCAGCAGTGTCTTCATGCACAGAAAACTGTTTATAAGAGATGTCATCATTAATGTATTTTATAAAAATACATTACAATGCATATTTGAAAGCTTCACACAGGATTAAAATACAGGAAGTTTATTTTAAGATTAATCTAGCAAGGAGTATTGTCACTGTGAAAGATGAGTGGAACTAAGACCTATTTTAATGTTTTATGAAAACATTATTAAAAAATCCATCATTAGTTGCATTCTCCCTCAAGTCGCTTAGCTCAGTTAAAATACATTAAGCTTGCTTTAAAATCAATAAAATAGTTTAAAAGGTTTCTTCCTGGCACAAAGCAAAAGTAGGATATATATATTTTAATCTACCTTAAATGCCAATACATAATCCATCATTTTGGCTTACATACTTCCAAAAACTACTGTTGTTGGATAAAGCAGCACTTTATAAGTTTCAATTATTTCCTTGTGCAGTTCTGCTTGGATTTTTGTATTGTCTTATTTGTAAAGGTCAAAGGTGGTCACATTTTGTGTAACTTGTAAAGATCCAAATTGAATCATATGCGAGAAAACCACAGGACTTCAAAATCTCTAGGAACACAAAAGGACAAAAGCTGTAATTCTACTCATGTGAATTTAGGTCAGAAGTAATGAAAATCACAGAACCGAGAATGGAAAAGGCAGTTGTCAAGGACTGACAGGACTGACGGGAGGAGTGAAGGGAAGTTAGTGCTTAAGGACACAAAGCTTTAATTGTGGAAGAAGAAAAATTTGGAGAGGTCTGAGGTCTGATGTCCACTACTGTAAATATACTTACACTAGTGGGCTGCCCACTTAAAATGGTTAATATACTGTTTAATATTTTATATATATATATATATATATATATATATATATATATATATATAATGTTTATCCAATTGGATTTTATCACCTGTTTTTAAACTCGTTATTCTCTCACTTTCCCTTCTTAGTTAACTTTATTTATTAGAATATTTTAAAACTCAGTGATTCCCATAGGATGTCCTCATCTTCCTCCCCAAATAAATGGAGATTTTCTGTGTTGTCCAGAGTGGCCTTGAACTCCTTACACTCAAAAGTCCTCCTGTCTCAGTTTCTTGAGGAGCTGAGACTATACAGGCAGGTGCATCAATCCTGGTTTCCTTATATTTACCTACAGGAAGATCTTGCTTTCTCTTTAGCTTTTAAAAATTGTCAGGGGACGGCCACAACCAAGCCTCTCTCTGTGAGTCAGTGACATTCACAGACTGCGGGGGGAAAGAGAACCAGGCTTCACAGAAGGTGACCCCCACCTGGAAACCAGAGCCATGCAGGGGCCACTGCCAGAGTGGGGACAGCCAGGCCCAAGCCTCTCTCTCTCTGAGTCGGTGCCATTCGCGGCCGGTGGAGAGAAAATGAGGTCTCACCAGGAAGGGATCACCACCTGGAAACCATATCATTTCAGTGTTTTGTTGGGTTGGATTTTATTCCCTTTTGTTTTGTTTGATTATCTTAAATCTGGTGGCATGAGAAGCTATTTGAAAGACAGCAACACATACTACAGTAGCCATTTTGGATTCGCTACTGGCTTGTTTTGAATGCATTCAATGTTTTTTTTTTATTGTTTATGTTCCATTCTGTTTTGTGTGGTTTTTACTATGTCTGAACTTATCTGCAGCTATTTTGAAAACAACAAAAGGCATTATGGTACCTATTGTTGATTTCATAAGTCTTTGAAGTCCTGTATCTCTTATGCTGGTTTATTTTGACTGTTTTTATCCTGTTTTCTTTTCTTTGGTTTTGTCTTCTTTAAAATTAAAAAAAAAATGTCAGGATGATTTCCAGAATTATTTTAGCATTTAATTTGGGTCACAGTTATTCACAAAACAACATCCCTGGGTGAGAATCAAGATAACTCCCTTGTACGCATGTCATAACTAACAGTGCTGAGTCCATCACCAGGCATAAGTAATTTGCATGCTGTTCAAATGGAATTTCCACTTTTCAACATTAAAGATTTTTCTCACAGAGATCCATGAAATCTTACCTCATGTCTTACTCATTGAATTATATTTTATTGTCTGTGGGATCTCAGAACTCCACAGAGATACAGAGTTTACTTTTTCTTTCACTTGGGTATTAACATAATAAATACATGTTTCTAGGTTTAAGGTGCATCAAGGTCAATCTAGACAAGCAGAGATGTCCCCTGTATTTTATCTGAAGCCAACTGGCCAATCACAATCTCCCTTTACCCCTACCACAGACTTCAAAAAAAAAAAATGTAATCAATGTTAGTGCATCCATAAGGCTCATGTAAATGTGCTGTTTTATAATTTTTACACGTATTTTGAAAGTTTAACTATCTGGGAGAAAACAAATTATAAAGTTCCAGTCCTCTTATCATAATTAGAAATGTTAACTTAAACAAACTGATAGAGTAAACCGCGGCACAGCTGAGAAACAGGCGGAGTTTAAACAACACGCAAGGGCTTTATTGCAGAGCAGGCACTACCGTGCCACTGGCCTTGCGCGAGTGGTGGGAGCATCCTTCATAGGGGAGTTTAGTTAATGGAGGGGGCACTTCTGAAGGGAGTACAAAATTTGGGGTCTCTGAGTAGGGCTTCTATGGCTGGTTGGCAGACAGGGCCATCCTGGGTGTGGGGGTCCTGGTAGGCAAGCGTGTCTCTTGAGGATTTTGGTGGAATCAGCTCTCTGCGGGTTGAACTGTGTGGGGCAGCTCCCGGCTTCCTGTTGAGCGCAGTGCTCCTGCAGGTGTGAATAACCGATCCGCTTGGGGGGTCTCAGTGATCTAGCCCAAGCCACTTAACCTCTACATCCCATTTATGTATTTGCAAAATTAGCCTCAGTGAGGCTCTATTTACCTTTCCAACAAGTGAAAAGACAAAATTCTCATCCTTAACAGATCATTTCTAGTCTTTATTACAAATGATTAAATTCAACCCATTTCATAACATCATCAATGTTCATTCTGACCCAAAGACTGGACACATGGGAGACATGCAATTCGGTAAAATTTAAAAAAACTTTACATTAAATCCTGGGTTCTCTTGCATATTCTAATGGCGACCATCAAGGAGAGAACCAATCTACTTTGGAATTCAATCTAAAATACTATCTCCATGAGCTGAGTCACTGGGAATGTTCTCTGTGGTAAGACAATAAGCTTTGACAGGATGTGAGTTTGGTTTTCTATATATTCAACTATCTCTCTAAGCTTCACCTCCTGTAGGATATTAACACTGGCATTGACCTGGCAGAGTGAGATTTAACTGGCTTTATTTTTATGACTCATACACTTTGTCTTTCAAAATATTTAACACATTTTGTCCTTCAAAGACTATTTCTACTTGGCACCCTGGACAAATAATGAAAACACCAAGACGCATAATATAATGTGCACTTTGCTTACTAAAAGACCTTCAAAACTGAGTAAATGTAGCACACACGGATGAGCTAACTGCATTTTAAAAACTTTGTTGATAATCTGTCATTCTAATACTGTATTGTATTTGCTTCTATCCGTAGTGTTCCTTCTCCCTTGATCTCTCTAAATGAGGTTCAAATTTCACTATGGTCTCAGAAGTAATTTCCAAGGTTTCTTGCAAAGCCCCAAGGTCCAAATATTATTAAGATTTTTCCATATACATTATGAAGCATTCCACAGCATACAGTGAATCATCATAACTTTGTTATGCGAAATCCACAGGTGATAGAAACAATAAAAAAGGAGCCAAGCAAAGGTTCACAGTACATTTTAGCAAATGATTTCTGACCACTTTGACAGTTCAATAAAGTTCTAAGAAACGTGATCATTCTCTTCTCCTTACACGCTTTCACCCATTACATTTTCCGTCAGGGAGTGAGTGAATATAGAAGAAACATCACCTAGCATCTCTACACACTTTGTATCCTTTTCTGTATCAACTTTATCTAATATAGAAAGAAATTAAAGAAAATGTGGAAAATAAACAGAAGAAGTTTGACCATTGTGTTTTTGTCAGTTCTCTTTTAGGGTTTATTTATAGTCATAGTTTTTTACTTTTTATTAGTTTTTGAGACAATTCTAAACAGCTGCTACACAAATCTAAAAACCATTCAATGGTTTTAGAATTTCATATTCTGTTGTTTTAAGAATTATTAGTCTTGTCTGGTGGTGCACACCGATAATCTCAATGCTCAGGAGGTTGAAGCAGGAGGATCACAGGGAGTTCAAGACCAGCCTGAGCTACATAGTGAGACCCGGTTTCAAAAAACAAAACAACAACAACAAAAATTCAATGCATATAGGTTAACTTGTTTCATGTATACTGCCTAATTCACAGAAAAGAAAGTTTTGTGTCATTATCTGTTTTGTTTTAGTAAAAGTAGTTTTGGTTTATGTCTCAGGCCCTGTGTAACTACTTGGAAGATAATGATACACAGAATAATAACGATTATTATTCTTTTATTATTTTGGTTGTTAAATTTTTTATAAATTGCTCATAAAAGAAATCCTGGCAAGTATGCTTTTCCAAAAACTTGTAAGAATTTTCATTATCATTTGCTTAATTCTTTGTGACAATACGAAGGCCATGTATTCACTATAGTAATAAAAATTAGATTTTATGTATTTAATACAATTAAGTCATCTCATTTACATTACTTTCCTTAAAATTAGGTTAATATTTTACACATACCATTTGGAAATTATTATGTATTCTTATCACAGCATAGCCTTTATCTCTTGCTTACTTCAACAATAATTTATTATCATTCTATGAATTTTGTATATAACTTCTATGTAACAATTACATTAAACTTTACTACATTACTTTAGTAATTTTCCTAGATTTTTTAGTTACATATTACCTCAGAACTATTTTATATATCAAGGAGTTGATTAAGACTTTCTTTTTAAAAAACATTTTGGTGACTTTTAGAAACATACTTTCATTTGATTCTGCATAAATTTCATAGAACCATAAATACTTGGGGACAAATAACTGTGAAAGGGGACTTAGACTTTCTTTAAAAATATCTAAGTATCTAAGGAATATGTGGAAGTTAATGGCATGAGTTAATTGTTTTATTTTATTTTGAATTGCCATTAAATGACAACACTGCAGATATGGGTAACTGAGGGCTTTATGATTCCCTTATTGCTGTTCAAGAAATCATGCATATAAACTAATGTTTGCATGAGCTCATGTTAACTAAAATTATTGCTTTACACCAAAGGGTCCTTATTTAATAATGAGTACTGTTGACAAAATACTAGAAGTTTTTATTTTGAAGTAAGCCATACAGAAAAACTATATCACTCTGTGAAATGAAAGGTCTTTATCTTGTGAGCTCCTTTCCAAAAATGTAGGCTTTACAAATATTGAATAGTTAATAACACTTATTTTAAAACTAAAACTCTAACTCTTGATGCACATCATAGAGGGATTAAGTAAATTCTGTACTAGTTTTGAAATTAAAATGCACAATATAAAAATAAAATATCTTAAATTGGAATTCTTCAGGCAACAAGAAGAATGTCTGTGTTTTACACAAAAACCTCTTCAGTGATTCTCATAGGAAGTTCTAATAGATAATGATTATTACAGAACAAAGTAAAAGAGAGATATCTGTGCAAAAGAAAAACAATCTTCGAATACAATTTCTAAATTATCCCAAAGGCTTCTGAGTATTTTTTCTGGTTATTAAATACATTACATATTTCAAATTCCTCCTCCCTTTGCCCCTGGCTCTGATTTTCTGTTGGACTTCTACTATACCTATACATTCCTATGACATGAAAGACCATTTTATTTTCTGCCATTTCTGTGCATGTGGAGTGTGGTTAATCTAACTACAATAGAATGACCAAATATCAGCATATGTTTAAAGTTTATTTTACTTAAGAGGAAACGATAGCCACACTGTTTGACACCTTCTTAAAGTAGAAGACACAACCATAATATCTATATCACAATAAGAAAAATACAACATCATACCCACAAAATATGCCTCTGAGGATGGATAGATAGATAGATAGATAGATAGATAGATAGATAGATAGATAGTACAGGTTATCAGGTGTTACCTATAAACTACCTTGTAATTTGAGTAAAAGTTTATATGGATGTTATCAGGGAGACATGTCAACAATTAAGAAAACTTCTTTATAATGCATTTCCTAGACTTTAGTGTAAATTTCCTATGAGTCACTTAAAGCACTAATGCATTTTTGTCAAGCAATTTTTCTCATTTACTTCCTAGAATGGTAATGTTTAGTAAGTGGTAGTAACTTTTCTACTTCAACTAAAACCTTGTCTTTCCCCTCCATGCCTACCTTCCAGTGAATTTTTATCTGCACCTTTCCTTTTTCATGCCCAAGCTCTTCATCCCATCTAATTCCACCATCACAGTTACAAATCGCCCCTACCCATGAATCAGCCTGGTTTTTATTTCACTTTATTTCCTAAGATGAGCTGAGTTAAGAATCTATTAGCTGTGATTACAAAATAAAGTCCTTGATACAGCCCAGATCAATTAGTAATAATAAAAAACTGGGAAGTTGTACTAATCTCAAATTCAAATAGTAAATGTAACTTTATTTTTGCTATTTCTCTACTGAAAACTGTAGGTCTGAAATTTTTTCCACTACTAAATATCCTATGATAAAATCAAAGGCCTCTAGAAAAAAAAATAGACAAATTGTAATCTTAGACCTTCATAAATTTATGAATAATCTCTTTTAGATTGTTTGCTTACTTTTACAATAGGCCAATAATGTCACCATAAAGTTATGAAGACAAAAAAGAATGTTAATTTATAATTTTCCAGCTCAATGGTTGTTATACAAGAAGTGCTAGTGGAAAGCTATTCCTTTTAACTGGAATATGGTTTGTTGTATGTATAAATCCAAAATTTCTAGCTTGTGTATCTTGCCATTTCTATTCAAAATAGTATTAGAAATCTTAGATAGGAATCAGCCAAGAAAATAATATTAGAATGCATCCAAATCAGAAAGAAGGAAGTAAAATTACCTTTGTTCACACATGACATGATTTCACCTATGGAAAACCTTAAAAACTTGACAAGATACACAAAATAAACGTGTTAAAAGTAATAAAGAAATGAACTAAACATTTAGGATATAAAATCAACACACAAAATAAATTATATTTCTATATACTGGTAAATAGCAGACTTTCTGAAAAGTCTGATTTATAAAAGCCTGATTTATAAAATCTGATTTATAAAAGCCTCAGTAAATAAAATGCCACAGAATAAACTTAACTGAGAAAGTCAGAACTGAACACTGAAAATTACAAAATAATGACAAAAAATTAAAAAGAAACAAATAGAAAGATACCCTATATTTATGTATTGGAAGCCTTCATATTGCTAAAATTTCTATGCTCTTCAAAGTTACCTATAGATTCTATGTGACTCCTATCAAATTTCAATGGTTATTGCTCTATAAATAGAAACAAAATTTAAAATCCTTATGAAACTATAAAAGCCTGGAAAACAACAAAGAATATTTAAACAGGAAGCTTTACAGTTTTCACCCATCCTACTTTCAAAACATATCACAAAGCTACAGTAATCCAAACCATGTGACACTGTGACAGAGACAAACACAAAGAATGATGGGATAAGATAGAAATAAACCCACACATATAGTCACCCAAAATAAACCCTGTCTTTAGCATCATATATATATATATATATATATATATATATATATATATATATTTTCTATGTGCCATGCATGATCAAGATTTGGAGACAAGCATATAAAATCCAGCTTCCTCACTGGCAGCTGTCAAAGTGGATCTTTCCTTAAGACAGATACTAAGCAAACAAGCATTGTTGTGATTAACGGACCCCTGAGAGATGAGACGATTCTAAATTGACATGTAACATAGTCATTAGCTGCAGCAATGATTAGAAAAGGGTTTCTTATTTTGCTTAATGTTTCTAATTGTTTTCTTTTTTCCATGTTTAAAGGAAATTAAATCATCAAAATAAGCACTTTTTATTGTCCTGATTATTGACATAGTTACTCTAAATTTACCATCTTCAAATTAAGGCTGAATTTTTAAGGATAGGGTGTTCCTAGCCAGGTATGGCAGCACAACTCTGTAATCCCAGTACTAGGGAGGCTGAGGCAGGCAGATTTCCATGAGCTCCAGGCCAGTCAGGACTACACAGATTTCAGGGGTGGCCTGAACTACCCAATGACACCCTGTCTCAAAAAACAAAAGAAAAAGCGTAGGATGTTCCCTTGTGATTTTGAGAGGGATTTTGGGATATCTACCTGTTTCACTTCACCTCTTTTTTTTTTTATGACAAATCCATTTTAAACACCTGAAGGTGAAACAGTGATCATTTGGACTCTGAGTGGACTCCGGACTCCAACATGCTAGTACCATAAAACTGACACTAGCTACGGTGATAAAAGGTTTGGCAACTCCAGATCTGTGCAGAACCTGGGTAAGAGATGCCAAAAGGGCCTGAGAGCCCCCCTTTTGTGGCTAAGCTTGCCTGAACTGTTTCATCATAATGAATTTGGGGAAGATCAGAAGGGTGAAAGTGCCATAAATTCATTTCTTCTTACTAATCTTCATAGATCTTCCTGAGCAAGTGTTTCTATATTTGATGCAGACCGTCCTCCTTCAATGATCAAGTTCTGTTCCTGAGCTTAGGGTTTCTAAAAAGTTGGTTGCTAAACAGGGAACTGTATGCGGTATGTACACTACAATACTTAAAATACAAAATGGTCATAGGAAACTCCAACTTGATGATTTTGCTTTTATCTGCATAACTCTTCCATGCACTACTGCAGTGTATAAGGGATTATCAGACTACAGGACTATACTGTGGATTCCAATCAGCATTAGTTACAGTACTATACAAACAAGGTGTACTACACAGAAAAGGCACTGAAGCTATTTAAGTAAGATGTATAGAACAATAAGAGATGGGTTACAAGTTTGAGTGGCAGAATTTATGTCCAAACAGCATGTCTGAGTTCTAAATTTGAACCTGCATGAAACAGGTAGTTCTTTGTATCAGAAAATCTGTGTTAGACATCATATTATCAAAATAGTTCTATGAAAATAATTTTTTCTTAAGAAGACGTGCTCTCCAATAACTCTTATAATAAAATGCAGCAGCCACCAAAAAACCATCACATCAGCTTGGTTCAGGCCATATTGATCCCTCACATGGCAGAAAAGGCAGGGGCAAAAATCACTCAGAAAATCCAGGATGTTTCATGGGGGAGCAACAACACAGAAAATGCTCACCAATAATCATGATTGCAAATCAGACGTAACCCAGATATGATCTTTAGCAAATCAATAGAGCATCTAGTCCTCTATGGTCTCACATGCATTTTTCTGGCATCTTAGCAGCTTCCATGAATTTTTCAAGGTTACATTGATCTCACAGTTGCTACTGCTGAAAGCTGTGTTTGGAATGTGCAATTTTGACTTATTGGGGAAACTGAAATACTACTAATAAGATATCACAGAAGCATGAACCTACTTGACTCTGTAAAAATAAGTGGAAATATCAAATATTCTTGACAGTGAAAATACATTAAAACCACTTAACAGTTTACCCTGAGGGCCACTCGGGCAGTCTGTCTGTCCACACAGTGCATCCTGAGCATCGCTCCAGCAGGCGTCATTTGAAACAGTTAATTCTTATTTGGAATAAATTTGACAAAATTGTCATTTTTATACTTTCTGCTATAAAAATTAATGAAAAATGCAATTTTTGGTCATTCTGTATTTAAATAATTGGACTGGCAATGAAGGATAGAGCTGTGACTTTAAACACTTATGCAGTTGTTTACTGATTACTTTCATTCACAATTTATATCTCTGATTTCATAGATGCTCAATTCATCTTCAGGATCAATTTCTTAGAGCTAACAAGGTCTGCAGAATAAATACTTCACATAGAGTATGAAAATTTTCATATAGACACTAATCATCTGAAAACAACTTTGATTTTACAGGATAAGATGCACCAAATAGAATTTAATGATTATATTATCTGGTTTGTAGCAAATGTAATCTCATACACTTTTATTTATCTCACATGTATTGCTTCCAGGCCTTTTGCTAGGATCAAGTGGACATATCAAAAGCAGTCAAGCTATCAATAAATCTTTTAATACTAATTTACTTCTGTAAAAAATACAAGCAATGCAAAGATGATTACAACACTTTTTTTCAATGAAGTGAAGTTGTGGTGTTGTCTTGACTACAGTTTAAGATCCAAGTCCTATGAGACAGCATAAAAAGGAAAAAGAAAAAAAAAGAGACTCAGAGACCTCCGAAGATCAGAAGAGCAGAACAGTTTTCTCCACACCCTAAGTGTACATTGTGTATATAGAATTTGTTTCCCATAAAGAATATGAAGTCATATCATAAAGGATAGAAAGAAAAAACTGACACAAAGCTTATGTAAATAAGGGGAAGGGGGATTGACAAGAGGGGAGCGGGGGAGAATGGCACAAAAAGAAGCAGCAAAATATATCATGTACAAGTACAAATTCCCTATAATGAATAGCATCATTATGTGTATCTAAAATGTACCAATGAGATTAATTTTAAAAAGCTAAACTAATAGAAGAAGTAATACAAAATTCATGCTTGGCTGTCAATGAAATCAATTGAAAAATATTTTCAGCTATTACAAGGCTTATTATACAACTTCAAGTAGACATGAGAAAAAATGCTATCTAATCCTTTGCGTCTAAGGGTCAGTACAAGCTTCTATTCTTTTTTCAAAAGGAGATAGGGTAAGTGCCATGATAGTAGGACTCAAACAAAGCAATTAAGTCTTTTGGATATCTAAAAAATAAGTATCCATCATTTTTTACTATATATATATATATATATATATATATATATATACACACAGAAAATAACTGTAAGAACTACTTTGAAGTTTAAAATAATATAATTTAAAACTTTAAATCCATTCATAATTGTATTCAAATTTATAAGAGAAAATAATCAAACATCCTCTCCCCTCCCTCATCTTACAAAGCTTGAAAATAATGTTAAAAACACACTATGCATGTCAGATATTTGGACTGGTGCAATAGAATAATGCTCACAGCTATGAAATTTTTATCTAAAAGCAATTCCATTCCTTGATCTGTACTTTATGGGAGAAAAAATTAAAAAAACCTTTCATATAGAACTGATTATTTGAAATAATGGGCAAGGCCTTCTTTCCACATTTAAAAAGTATGTGTGGTTTCTGCTTTACTTACATTTTTCTAATGCTGTTTTCCCTCTGTTGAGGCCCTAGTATCCATGACACTCTTTTTTGATTAGTTAGCAGGTCCTCAGATTCTTCGTAGTATATGGCATACTATTTGCTTGTCTTTGCTTTTTGTTTCGTTTTGTTTTGTTTTAGAATCGGAATTGAATTCACAACTTTGTACTTGCCAGGCAGACGCTGAGCCGCTGAGCTAGGTCCCTGGCTTCTTTCCTCATCTTTGAGTGGCTATGAATCAGAACTTGGCTGAAACGCCTCCATCTTCAATACACTTTCCTGACACTCAGTCAAAAATAGACACTCAAGAATTTTTCTTTATGTAATCTATAACCATGTGTTGATTTTTATGGTTATTTATTTGGTAGTTCAACTTATTATTAATCTTTGCCCCACTGATCTTCCAACTATCGGTTAATCTTCATGAAAATAAGGGTGCTTTTTCTCTCCTTCACGTTCTTTCTCTCATATCAGAAACCATCCCCACCACACGAGAGCCCTCAGAAATTCTTACTTAAACAGTATCTTAATGAAACTTGACAGCAGACAGTACACATCCACAAAGACATAAAACCCATGTCTCTCATCTTACCAATATTCTCGACTACTCATTTGCCTAACACTAGGGGAATTCTTGCTATTGAATTCTTGCCCTGAATAAATAACATTCCAGATGGCTTTGATCTAAAGTGTAGGCAAGAACTCTGAAGTTTACTAACCTATATTATTTTGCTATTAATTTTATTATGAAGAAAGGTTAGAATTAAGAAATCGACAGAGATGAAGAATGGGTATTCATCATTGTAGCTGTACTGAAAAAGAAGATAATTAAGAAAAATGAGATGGAACAACTTATTTGGAATTACTGAAACACAAACGTTAAAACATGAGGAGAGTACTACCAAAGTTAAGTTAGGGATTTCAGGTAGAAAATTCATTTCAACGGGATGTTTTTAACCATCTAATGGGAAAAATGAAGGGGTAAGATGTTTATTTATTCAGATGATAACAGAGGCAAAAGAACTTATGATGTAAAGGTGAAAAATGTGACCACTTATCTTTTACTCTCTCTCCATACTACAATGCTTCTTGAAGTTATTGTAAGGGCTAAGTGGCATCATTATGGATGTTCTGATAATAAATTCTCAAACTTACCTCTAGTGATTGTGTCAGCGACTTAGAAAATAATTCCTCAGGTAGATTTTGATATGACCTCTTAACCCTTTTCTCCAAAATGAAAACATTTGCTTTATAAACTTTTATCCTGTTTTCCCTTAAGCAAAGGAAGAAACATTTTATGAATTGGATTTACATTAAATAATGACCAGCATAGTAAAGTTACCTGATTACTAAAGAAAGTACAATATTATAAATAATACAATTAGATAAGTTAACCTAATGACATGTTACATTTTCTTGAATTGCAAAACAAAATGATTGACTTCAGTGTTCAGAAAAGTGTTACATGTAAAAATTCTAATGATTATTTGGCAATTGTCCACATAAAAAGATAATTTGTAATTTATACAGCTATAGTTACAATAAAGAATAAAGATGTCCAAACATGAAAAATAACATATAAGAGATAAACAATAAAATTTATAGTTTTTCCCTTAATTTGTTCCATTGGTCTTGTAGTTTGTAGTGTTCCTTCTATAGGTATATATAATGATTATTTATTTGAATATAAAAGGATATTCATTGATCTAGTGATTTTCTTACAGATTTCATGAAAATGAAGATAACAAAATATTTCCCCTTGAACATGAAAGTCCTGTTGCTTATGCATTTTTATTTGACAAACTCTTAAAGTATATTCACAGTTGGTTTTTACAATATAGAAACTTATTTTAAGGGAAAAAATAGGAATTTTCATCTCCTTATGTAAGCCATTATGTAAATAAACTAATTATTATAACATGCTTTCTTTCCTCAATCATCAAGAAAGAGGGAGAGGAGGGAAGGAAAGAAAGGAAGGTGGAGGAGTGGAAGGGAGAAGAGAAGGAAAGGACAAAGAAAAGGAAGGAGGGAGGGAGAGAAAAAGGGAGGGAGGGAGAAAGTACTATAAATTTATGCATATTAAAATGTTTCTTGAACAACTAAAGAGCTTAAAACAGGCCAATTCTTTTGCTTTGTCTGCAGTGTGGTTAAGACTCCATGGGAATATTTTAACTGCGTTGTTTGTGCTATTGATGGGTATCCGAGACGATTCAGTACGTTTGCCATTTGCTTCTCTTGGAGTATCTAGGATTTTAGGACCTCGCTCTACCACCATAGGTTCACAGCATTAAAATTCTCTCTCTATCTTTTCTTTCCACTTTAATAGTTGAACAATCTTATGTGATGGCTCAGGCTTTCAAGAAAGAAAAAATTGAGGTAACTGGGCTTTATAAGTATATTTTTTTCTGCTTGATTCTATAGCTTAAAGTAATTTATCAAGCCAGCTCAGGTTAAAAGTGAAAAAGGGCAATTTTGATAGAAACAATAATAGGTCAGTTCATAGATAAACGGAACCATTTGAGCCCAGGTTTGCAAATCGTCCCCTAGAAAAAGCAAGAATGAAGCAATCAAAGAAAGATAAACAAAACAGAACACAAAACCTTGCACAAAGCTGCTGCTTCTCTAAAGTACTCTGAATTAACAGCCCTTCCACCCAGGAAGTTATTCGGTTTGCGAGTCAAACTGCTCCTGCCTCTGCATCTTTCCTATTCTATCAAGTCTGTACTCAGCTGCTAACACCATTAGCTGTTCCCCTCCTCTGTTCTCCTCCTCTGTTCTTCCAACTTCGTGCAAAGTTCTGCCACTGTCTTCCTTCTGGATTACTGCACTCTTCCTCCTCTACTCGGTAGCTTTCATTCCATTACACAGTCGTCTTGCTAAAACAAAACAAAAAGTTTGAAAACTTCCCTCCTTTACTGCCTTGAATAGCATCAAGTTGCACAAATTATGACATTTAAATTTCATATCATTTTATGTAAGGCATTCGAGGATCTGGCTCTTGGCTGCTGTCATTCTTTGGTTCTAACTGTTGTCTTACAACTACACAATGCGCACTCTTATCATTCTGACTTTTTCATATTTCCCAGAATGCACCATAGTCATTTTTATCTGACAATCTTTACATGTTTCTCTTTCTGTAAAAAGTGATTCCTTTTCATTTATTTAAAAGTCACAGCATGATACAAGTGACTGTGTATAGCATTCATTGTAGTAAAAACAAACCTTTCCTGCAAATACACTGTGATCTGTAAACTGGGATGGCTTCTGTATACAGTTTAACCATACTGGGCAGAAAAGATCACTGCAGAATTCACATTATTTTCAGTTAAGGCTTTTATGATACAGATCATAGGGGGGTGTATAGGTGAATATTCTTTACTGCTTATTCAGAGCCTTCTGGAAGGAAAGACAGAATGGCAGCAGAGCTGATCACTGCAAAATCTAATAACAGGTTGAGTTTATAGTGACTTAGAGATTGTGAATGCAAACATCACTGGCAAATTTGCAAAACCCATTACACCTATAAGGTGTTACTGAAACTAAAGATGAGATTCCTATTGCAATGCAATATTCATTCCAAATGAATGCATTTTAAAAGATTATGCTGGTTAAGCAGCAAAAAAAACTTTAGATTGTTAAAGTGCTTTTAATAAAAACAGAGTTTTTCCACAACCAAGGACATAAACTTCAGCAAATCTTGAATTACTGGTGACAAAAATCAAGATGGAAATTTGCAAATAAGTTTAAACTACCAACCAAAATGTTGGCATACAGTAGTGGCACCTGCCTTATCTGACAGTTATGACAGCTTTATTCCTAGAGCAAGATGAACTCATGTTGCCAAGCTCGGTTGAGTTTAGGAATACATTGGAGGCACCCTGAAAATTCAAATGTTTTGTTAAAATACATGTTCTGGGTAAACATTATTTTGTGTTGCTCTGCTTATGGTACACATTTAGAGAAGTGTCAACATTGTGGTACTTGAGTTTCTAATGTCTGCCAAGAACCATGCTCTGCATTTTTACATATATAATTTTTAAGAACCTACAATAACTATATAAAATTACTTACAGTTGCAGATAAAAAATAGAAGCCCAGAAATATCAAATAAAAAATCATTTACCAAGATCTCCAAGCTTCAGACAGGTAGAAATTAAGGTCATCTCTTTTTGGTTCTTTTAGTTGGGCCTCTCAATAAATCTCTCTAAAAATTCAGATATACCATAGGAGTTTCTGTGGGTCATTAACCCAGCATCTGAACTTCAGAAGGTAAGAGTTTGAAGGAAGTTTACTGACAATCATGTGAATAAAGAGCAATAATAATTATTAAAGAACAAAATTATCAGTAAATTGCTTGGGACCAGAACCCTTAGTGGATACATTTTTATTATGCTCTTATAAATGTCTCATGAATCTGTAAACCAAGAAATGGATGTTTGAATCAATCAGGGAAAGCAAAGCCAACAACAGCTATTTTCTCTTTTATAGTGGCCTCTTTTTCTCTGCTTACATTGCCTTCATTCCAGGATCTAGCTTGATGCAGGAAATACTATATGAGAAAGAGAGAGAATCAGAGAATTCTGGGAAATACAGGTGGGTAGGTAAGAATTTTGCTCTAAGTAACCCTTAGGACTCATTAGCTAAACCTGATTGACAAGTTGGACTCAGAGACAAGGGAAAGTATAGGCCTTCTTCCAATTTGAAGCAAAGAAGTGCAAATAAATGATTCCTAATAAATACAGTCTCCTACAAACACCTTTGTCTAATTTCACATCATGTCAGTGAGTGAGCCAGATATGAACTGAGGCAGTTTTACTTTAGAGTCAATGTTTTTTTTTTTTTTGAAGGAAATAGCAAACAGTGGAAAAGGCTACTTATATAATGGGGAAAATATTTGTGAACCACATGAATAGTCAATATATAAAATATGTAAGAAGCTCCATAATAAAATAACTTGATTTTCAAAAGGAGCAAATGATCTGAATAGACATTTCTCAAAAGAAGATATACAAATGGACAACAGGCATGTGAAAAAGATTTTGAGTCACCAAATACAAACCAAAACCACAAAGAGATATCACCTCACATCTGTTAGAATAGATATTACCAAAATGAAAAAAGATGGCCAGCATTGATGAAGATATGGATGAAAAACCACTCATAAACCACTAGTGTATGATTAAATTTGTAATGTCATTGAGGGAAAAACTATGGGCATTTTTCAAGGAAAAAAAAACCACTTTATGATACAGGAATACAATGTTTGAGTATGTAATGAAATAACAATAGAATCAGTATGTCAAAGATTTATTTGTACTCTAAGGTTTATTGCAGCATTATTCAAAAGTACGTGAAAACCCCCAAGTCTGCATGGATTCTCAGATAGATGGAGACACATACAGATACAAACACCCACAGAAGCCATTCAGTGTTAGAGAGGGTGAAATATTGGCATTGGGACCATGCGGATGAACACAGAGGATGCTGTAAGGGAAGTAATCCAGACCCAGAATAACAAATCATATGTGATTTCACTTGCACATGAAATCTAAAGTAGTCAGAGGGACAGAAAAGGGAGTAAAATGATGTTTGTCCTGACATAAGGGAGGAGAACATGGAAAACTCAGGGCCAAGGGGCACAAACTTAAGAGTTAAGTTTTGGGAGTGTGATATATAGTAATATCAATATAGAGAACAGCATTATGCTGCATGCTTGACATTTGCTCAGGGAGCATACCTACCTTCTTTGCGATCAGGACTACAGAAAGACAAGATGGGAGCTGTGTGAGGCAATGTGTATAGTGACTGCCTGTGGTAACGACTTCACCCTGTGTCCTTACATTAAACACCAAGAGTACACCTTAAATAGGGCAGCCAGTTGCCCCTCGTGGGGATAAAATACCTGGTACCTGCAAGTTAAAGGAAGAGATGTTTATTTTGGCACAGCTTTTTCAGAAGGTTCAGTCCATGCTTGGGTGGTTCCAAGGCAGGACAGGCTGGCGGAAGTGTGTGGTGGAGGACTGTGGCTCAGTCCATGGAAGTCAGGAAGGGGAGGGGAGCCGGGGAGAGAGAGAAGAGCCAGGGACAGCAACACAAGCTTCTAAGTCACACTCCCGTAGGCCGTCCCCTCTGACCAAGTGCTACCTCTAAACACCAGACTTTTGGGGGGCAATTAAAACTAAACCATACCTGACATAATTACTGTCACATTTTAATGAAAAAGAGGTGATGATACAACCAACGCTTTTTAATTTCTCTCTCTCCTTTTTTTTTTTTTTTTTTGTCTTTTGGAGATAGGGTCTCACTATGCATTTTAGGCTGGCCTTGACATCACTTTGTAGCCCAGGCTGGCCTCAAACTCACCAGGGTCTTCCCGCCTCAACCTCCTGCCTTAGTGCTGGGATTACATGTGTGCACCACCACACCTGGCTCCATGACTCTAAATCAAGGAGTAATAGCTGACATTCTATGTCTCACATACGTTACTAAAATTCTGTGTGGTCTTTCTGATTGACCTTCATAGCCATCCAATAAATATGGTTTTTTGAATATTACTTCTTTTCAAATGAATTTTGTTTCCAAAACTTGAAGGGATGAATTGTCTTATTCAGCTTATACTGCTAATGCATAATATCTGACAACAGAGGTTAGTCCTTAATGAATGATAACTATATTAGAATATTAAAAAATAAATCAGATATGGATTGATTTCTAGATGCTTTAGTCAAAATAGAACATTTTTTGAAAAGCACAATGGCATAATCATATGGCAATGCCTAAGTGCAGCTACACACTCAAAATAATAAGAAACAAAAGGCATTGTCTACATTTTCTCTATTTGAGGTTTCATGAAGTGCTGTGCTACTGCCTCCCTGAGCTTCAATTCCTCCCTGATTTTCTGTGTGTGTGTGTGTGTGTGTGTGTGTGTGTGTGTGTGATATGCATTCCTTCCTTCACTCTAACTCATTAAACCACAGGTTGTCTACAATGATATTTTTTTTTTCATACAACTGAGCACTGGCTTTTCATTTCAGATTCTATTTTCAAGTTTGTTAATTTTAATGAATCTAGCTAAATTATTTTAATGCAGTGTAATCAGCTCTGTGCCTCTGATAATTGTAGCTTTCTGGAACACTAGTGCTTCCTAGGAATAATAATTTGATTTAAAAGTATTACAGGGGCTAGGGATTTAGCTCAATGGTGTAAGCACCTGCCTGGCAAGTATGAGGTTGGGAGTTTGATCCCCGGTACCAAAGATAAATAAATAAATAGACAAATAAAATAAATAAATAAAGTATTATAGATGTCAGTAATTACAATAAAATAATTAATATATATATATATATATAGAGAGAGAGAGAGAGCACTTAATGGACACCAAGAACATAAGGAGTAACTCATGTTATTTCTCCAATGATCCTATAAAGTGTACAGAACTTTTGGCCCCATTTCACAGATCAGTAAGTACAGAAGCAGATTTACATGGCTCTTAGGTGAAAAAGCATATGATTCAGTTGTCTATCTTTGAATGATCTAAGCTTAATTCCTATTTTAAAACACCTGAAAATTTTGTCCATCTCCTTTGGATTAATTTTCCCACATTAGGAAAATAATGCAAAAAAAAAAACCAGGAAAAAGTCTATATCTACCACAGTATTAATTAACATATGAATTGTGTAGTCTTTGAAAGCATTGCAAAATAAATTTAAAAAGTAAATCAATTAATGGCACATTTTATCCACAATATCAAACATCATCAAAAATGTAAAGTATCAGCCTTGTATGCACTGAAAATATTTGAATTTTATTAGCCACTGTATGTTTTATTAATATTCAACTTTTGCTAACTTTAGGAATATACAGAACAAGACAGACAAGAACTATTTGTTCTCATACTTAGATTCTGGCTAGAAAACAGAAACTAAAGACAACAGAAAAATAAATAAATTTTAAAATTGCATACTATTATTAAAGATAAATAATGAGGTCCAAAGTTATGTCATCAGCTTAAATACTTATGAAATGTACATATATGCTTTGAACTTACAGAAATTCACAATAAAGAAATTTAATGTCTTTTTTCATTTTGACATTGTACTTCATTTATATTGCCTTTAAATTTTCTTTGATGTATTGCATTACAAAAAGATAAACACCCCAATTGAAATATAGACAAGTGAAATAAAAATCTAGTTCACAAAAGTATATATTTAAGTACTAATTAAGAAGAATAAATAATTATCCCAGGGAAGATAAAATAATAACCTCAGAAGTGAATGTTTAAGTCAACATCCTCTAGACTTTCTTAATGCAGTGCAGCACTTATTATTACTGTAATTATATGATCATTTTGGTGCTATCCTCTTTTTTTTGCAATATTAGAAGTTTTTAGAGAACAGGAACCAAGGCCATTCTGACCTCTCTCTATTCACTGAAGCTTGAGTACCTGTGTGGTGACACAAACATGGCAATCAATCTGTAAACATCAGTGGAATAAATTAACTAATAATAGAGAATTTAAACTAAGCAAATTCAAGCTAGTACAATTACTACCATCAATTACTCAAAAGGCGGTTAAAATTATAATAATTACTGTTAGTTACTCATTGCTACAAGGAAATGAAGTTATAAAAATACTTCCTGAAAGTCAACTTGCAAACTATTACACAGGTTGACAAAAAAAACTTCTCTTTCAAACCAACAAAACCAAAAATATAACAGGACACATGCTCATGTTTAGTCCTACCTACTTTAAGATCCCTCAATAAAAATTATAGTAGGCAGCTGAGGGGATGAAATGTGGGAGAAAATAAAAACTCTTTAAGTTCTGTAAACTCCAAGTGAATCTGATTAAAATAAAAATATTTGTAAACAAATTTTAGTTATAAGAGACTTTATTATAGAATGATTATAATGTATATACTAGTCTCTTTGACATAGGGTTGCATATGACAATTTTTTCTTTATGGTTTTTCCAAATGTCTCAATCAATATACATTAATTTTTTAATTTATGAAACATTTAAGTAGATATGTTAGTATTTTATTATTTTGATAGCTTAGCATTTGGAATCAGATACAGAAAATAAAAGAATTAATATTAGATAGTATGAATCTCAGAGAACAATGAATATACCACAGTGATAGTTTAGAATTATGGAAGTGTACAAGTGTGGAGGTGGTCAGGGAAACTACTGATAAAGGATAAAATTCAAAGAAAATCTTGAAGGTTTGATAGCGTAAGGACCCTGGAGTGTGGAGGAGACTAAGAAAACGATGTAATGTGCATAATTTTCCATATAGCAGAACAAATGAGCCTGTGTCTTTTAGTGGGAAAGGATGGAGCACAAAGTACAAGCACTGAAATCTCCAATTGGCTAGTGCCTAGGCTGAGGGGAGAAAGACACTGAGATAAACATTTAGAAAGAAAATTGGAGGACACAGTTTTGCCTTGATCCAATATAGAGGAGACCAAGAGAGAGAAATGAGCTTCTCTTGATCTGAACTCACCTTCAGAAATCTGTTAGACAGTTATATGTTTGAAACAGGAGGGGTGACTAAGGTTTAAAGACCAGGTGACAGAAAACAAACTACTTCTGTCCAAAAGTTAAAAAGAGTGTAGTGTCAGACTGATAGGAGAGCTGTAAGGAAGCAGACAGATAGGTCCAAGTCCACGAGTGAATATAAGCAGATAAAGTAGAATTCAAAGATGAAGCCAGGATATTGAACCTTGCTTTGGAATCTGGTCCTAGAATCACAGATACCCTTGCTGTTGTTTTAATTACTTTTATTAGTATCATAATATTGAAAAGTCAACTAAGTTGGAAATAAGGATGATAAATAATTACACAATGTAAGCAATATTAAGTTAAAGCATTGTTAAGACACTTGGGAAAAATTTACCATTACAAGGAAATATGGGGCTAGGGCTCAATTATCAGTCAAACTTAGGATATGCAAGATAATAGTGGAAACAGTTTATCATTATTAAATCTCTAAAATTGAAAAAGAAACCTCTTATTAACACACCTGTGTGATTTAAATGCATTTCCCTAAGTATTTCTGGGACATAAGAAGTTTGTAATCACAAAATCCAAAGTATCTCCTTAGTAATGTGCATGACAAAACCCTGGAATCAAAGGAAATCATAGACAAAACTAGAATATTAAAGTTAATTATACAAGTTTTATTTTTCCAAAGAGGGGGAAAATCCTTTGAAACATCTTGGACTCCCTGAGCAAATAATGGAGGAAGTCATTTTAAAAATCCAGAACAATTCTTTTCCCTGGCACTATATTTAGTGTGAGCTTAAGAATGACAGTGTTGGCTTTGGCATTCAATATGCATGTCAGAAGTCTTTAGGTGAAGGGTTCTAGCCAAACCTAAAGAAACTGGGTTCAATGTATTTCCTCATACAATTATCCTTATATGATGGTTACTGACATGTCCACACATATCGATATTTTATGTGTGAGATGTAAATTGATTTTAATGAAAAGAGCAAATTTCTGGAAAATGGGAGAAGGCTTTTTCTATTTGAGAAAGGAATGTTTGAATTTATTTTTTGTATATGTATCAGTATACAAGTTTATTATCTTGAATATAGGACATGAGGAGACCACTTAATCAAAATGCGGTCAAGTCAAGGAGTTCATGTGTTTTCTTTTGTACAGGAGTAAGATACGATAAAACAACAATGTATTTCTTAAAATTTGATTTTAGGCAAATTCCTAAACCACATCTGTGGAGTCCTTACTGGTAACACCTGAAGTGTATTCTACAGCTGTATCTCTCATGTGTATCTGTTTTACACCTTCCCTGATAATTGCTGCCTTTGTATCTCTAGTAAAATTTTAACTGTATTTGTTGTTAATTATGTATGGTGGAGAAATTATGAAGATATAAATTCTTTCTTAGGACTGTCATGTCTCTGATATCTGAAATGTCAAAATAACCTTAGTAATTTCGCTCAAAATAAATAAAACACAAAAGTTTTGCTTTCTTGGATAAAGAGTGAAAGAAGGCAAGAAGGCTGCCTAGCTTTGCTGTGACATTTCCTATCAGCGAGTGAAGGCTTTCCTTTAATTTTTAGGCTTGAACAGAATATGTTCTGATATGTGTTTGCATTTTCCCTGGTACCTTCCTATCCCTCTTTTCAAACTGAGACTCTTTACAAACTGAAGGATGAATTTGATTGCTTTGTCATTGTTTTTTGGTCTCAGTTGTTTTGAGATAGAAATAGCACTTTTTACAATATATTTTCTTTGATAATTTCAGATCTATGTGAGACTATTAGCTACAAAAGAAAAAAAAGTCCTGCTCTTTATTTCTTAATTAGGTAAAGTTAGTCTCCTATGTTGCAAAGAAGGTAAAATGGTAGGCACTTGTGAATTTTTAAGAATGAAATCCTCAGAAATAATCAGCAAACATTAGGGAACGGCAGTGTGGTCAATTATGGAAGATAGGTTCAGAGAGGAGATTTCTATCTATGCAAGAGATTTATCCTCAAACACTGCATGAGAAATTAAAGGAATAACTAGATACCAAAATTCAATGGGCACTTTAACTCTAACCTGTCCAGCGAAGTGAATTTATCCAGAAAAATACTGCTTTCATCGAAACCTTGCTCCTGAATCTCCAAGAATATTTAACTGATTTTAAGATTGGAATTCTCAAAATCAAGGTTTCTTTTTATCCGGATAAAAAAGGTCAAGAATTTATGTGTCAAAAATTAAAACATCCAAGCTGATTCATACTAAATATAAGAAAGTACTCCATGGAGTTAGTTTCCGTATGTCATCTTCCTAGGTAATTATCAATATGAGACATAGATTCAGGGGAGATTCAGACAGAGATCCTGTGCCCCAGGGGACAAAATCAGCTGCATTTTAGTGGCTATTGGTGGCTGGTGTGACCGATTCCAAACAAAAGACTCAACTGTACAGTACTGTCTCCTTCTGTAGAGGATATTTAATGAACTGAGGTTTCCTGTGGGAACCTGGGACACTATACAAAAAATGTCTAAAAATCACAGTGAAATCTTCTCCATATCCTGGTGCTCAGGGAAAGAAAGAAGAGAGAGAGAGAACAGTATTTCAAGTACACTGCTATCTTATCCCTCTGGACATTCACAAGGTCCTGACTGCCACAAAATTCTGAAGCTACTTGGAATAAGACACCAAAGAAATATAGCAAACTCTTTAGGATGGCAGAGTCAGACACCCTACCCTGCAGGCTGTGTGGCTAAAGAAATTCAGAATTTTCTCAGGAAAATTTCAGGTCAACTTATCCATGTACTTACCAAATTTTTTTCTTCGATTTTTAAAATTTTAAAGAAAATAAAGCCCAACAAAATAAAATAGAATAAATCCAATCAAAACAAAGCAGTGAAATTGGAACAGAACTTCAAAGCAGAAAATAGGACAACAGCAATGGCTACCATAGTATACCTTGTTATCTTCACAATAGTTGTCCATTCCATCAGAGATAGCAAAATCAAACCAAGACAAAACAGAATAAAACCAATCAAAACAGAACACTGAATAAAGCAAAACAATTAATCAAAACAAAACAAAACAGTGAGAACAATATTCCAAATTCTTAAGGTATGGGAAAGAAAGATGGAAGAACTGCTTGAATACTTTTGAAGGAATGAGCTAGTTCTCCCCTTGCATTTTAACAGGTAAGATTTCTGGAATATCAGTTAGAGATCTAGGACTGCCATATTATTGATGCACAGGCAAACTAAAGCTTAACAGTCTTGCTGAAACGTTGTTCTTTCTCTGGCTAATTAGTTTCCTAATCAATTATGCAGATAAGAGAGGATAAAGGAGAGTAGCTGAGCTTTGTTTTGCATACAATAGATAGCACACACTTAAAAAAATACTAGACAGGTGGACATGTGAGGGTAAGAACATATAATCAATACTTCAGAGAAAAGGAAAATATTAAATGATGACCCATAAATGATTCTGATTCTGCAGATAACAAGCAAGAAATTAAATCTATTATGCTACTAAATGTTATAAACATAGAGAAAGGTTGAACAAGTAGATAACACATGGAGAATCTCATCAAAAAATAGGATTATTAGGAAAATAATTTAGAAACTAAAATACCTGTGGTATCTGCTGTCAAGAAACCAATGCATTAGTAACAATAGCTTAGACAAAGAAAACAAAGTGCGCACAAAGTGAACACAAATATATCCCCCTCAAAAGAAAAATAGCCACAGTGAAACAAAGACAGACAGAATAAATGAAACAACAAAGAATTACCGACATGTAGAGTACTCACAAATGAGCTAACAAGCATGTAATTGGAGTTCCAGGAGGAATAAGCTAAATGAGAAATATTAACATACTTTCTTCATAACTGACATACAGCCAGACAATATGTGAACAACGCAATTAACGACCATGATACAACTCATTTGTACACACAGTGAAAAGTAAATAATGCCAGAGGGAGGGAAGGAGTAGAAGAGAGCCCTTCACATGCTAGATATACTCTATTTCCTACTCTGGAGGTTGCTTACGCGGCTGCACTAAACTTGCTCTAAGTATATTTTAATCAAAGATAAGGACAACAACATATAGCATCTTTCATTTTTATGTGATTTAAAAAAATTAATTGATGATAACAGTGATATTTGTATGGGGCACAGTGAGATATTTCTGTACATTATATTATTTAAAGATCAGTAAAGGACATTTCATTTATCTATCATATCGAATATATATAACTTCTCTTTGAGAAGAATATCCCATCTCCTTTCTTCTATCGTATTTACACAGTATTGCCAACTACAGTCACTGTTTTATGTAACAGTACACCAGAATTTATTCCTAAAAGTTGTCCTTCTCCTCTGCCCACCTAGCATCTGGTGTGAGCTCAGAATTTTAGATTTTACCTAAATGAAATCTTGTGGTATTTGCTTCTCTGTGCCTGACTTATTTCACTTAAGTTTAGGATCTCTCGATCTATCCACATTGCCAAAAATGGCAAGATTTCATTCAGTTTCTATTGCTGAATGGTATTTCATTATTTTTCATTGCTGAATATTAGTTTACATATATACTCTCTTTTCTTTATCCAGTCCTCTGATGATGAATCAACACTAAGGTTGATACCATATCATTACAATGTGATCTGCTTTTTAAATTATTGTCAGGCAAGGTTCCTCAAAATCTGTTGCCAATATTAGGTAGCTTTTTCTCATGTTAATTAATTAATTAATTAGTTAAACTCTCCAGTGGCATACAAAATTTATAAAGATTCTCTGTAGGAACTGAATTAGAACCTGTGGATTTGAGAGATTTGGAATAGAGAAGCCTTTTAATACCCTGAGTTGTGATTTTCAGACATTTGGGGATCCCACCAAGCTAAGGTTACCACAGTTCCACTTGAATATGTGTGTGTACATACATGTGCACATAGACACATACATTTACTTTATTAGAGACACAATTAATTAATTCACTTTCATAGACCACACATTTAGGGATAGTAAGAGCTACTCATAAAAAACTTAATAAGATATAATTCCAGTTGTTATTCATATATCATATCCAAGGCATTATTAAAGTTCCACAAAAATTCTTTCTAGATTTTAATAAAAAAATCTAGCTTTTCCAAGAGCCAGATAATGTTGCAAGACTTTTACAAACAATTGGAATTTTTATGTTTTTCTGTAGTACTCTATTCAGTATCAGACTTGTAAGTTTGTGCCACAGTTTCTATTAATTAAATATTATCAGTTTTTCTTCATCACTCCTAATCTAACCTGCTGTGTTTTGATTTGTCCTTTCTGTAGATGGCATATTTATGCCAATGAGACATGTATGTTTTGTAGTTACAGCATAAATCACTCATAAATGTACTGTTAAGAGAGATGATAGTCACTGAAAGATTTATTTGTAGAAACACTTCAGTGTTGATGGCTTGCCTATGAATTTATTTTATTTCATCTATTGCAATTTACTATCAAAGTAATGGTAATAACTGTAAGGATAAATACAAATTAAGAATAAGAGGCTTAGTTCTTCACATCACATATAAAGGAAAATATTCCATTCCTTTCCCTTCTCTTAGAGCAATTACTTAAGAAAAAGTGTAATTACAAATAGCTCTCTTTGAAATGTACATAAATCTTTTTGAAAATTAGACAGGCCTTTCTGACCTAGAAAAATCTCAAGTATCTAGGAGCCATCTCTTTGAAATGTAAATATCAAGGGAGATAGTTCCCTCCTAGTCACTGTAAAAGGACTGTAGCCTAACTTCAGTGGGTGCCTTGTTACCCCACCTGTCACAAACATTAGAAATATTTGTTTTCCTTGTGAATGAAGCCAATTAGCTAACAGGAATGGTGACTCCAATTACAAGGCAAATCTAGGATGAACTCTGTGTGTCAAACGGTCCTATCAATTCCTGTGATTTGAGTACTAGCTACTATTTATCTTGAAAATGTGTATTTAATGAATCACATTTCCATGGCTCTATAAAAGGATGAGAACTTTTTTTCCATCTTTACAATCTCTCAGTGGACTGATTATGATGTGTATCACTTTCAGCTTTCATACTAAGTATTTAAACTGCTTTTTTCCTTCTACCTTTGAGGTAAGGCTTTCTGGATTAGCAAATTTTTTTATACAAATGATATTTCCCCAACATAACTCTCTATTTTTAAATGTATAGAGTTTTGCAAAACTGATACTGCATATGGGCTTCCAAGTCGTTTTCCCTTCTTATATTGATCAGTCAATTTGAGAACTGATATGCTCTTAATCCTTTCCTCGCCAGTATACCTGTATACTCTTCCTTTATATCTTTGAAAGTATCTCGTTCCTTCCAACATTTTCTACAGAATGATTTATAGTGACTGAGAGCTTTGCTGAAAGTACTGGGAAAACAGTTTATTGGATAATCTTTCTGGCCTGCTATGTTCTATTTGGTTGAAATAGACTGAATGCCTTTCCTTTGGGCTTTAACTCATCCAAACAATTATTTTTACCACCATAATGCAAACATGGGCTTCTTTAATTAATTCCATAACTTATACATTAGGGTTCAATATTAGTGTTTTCTGAAAATTGATCTGTTAGGAAATTTATTTTGTTCCTAGGTTAGTAAAAGGTACACTAAAATTATTTTTAATGTATTAATGAAAATGAAGTAAAAAACACACAAGATTTGATATTCAATCTTTTATTTTCACAACAAATGTTTTTTTTTAATTTTGCATTTGCTTAAAATGATTTATTTGAGCATTAAATGACACTATTATTGTTGCAGTACACTGTTATGTCTAAAAGTTGAATTGTGCTTAGACATGAGTGTTTTTAATCCAAGTTTTCAATCTTGACTCATTTAACCAATGCATTTGGTTTTTTTGCAAAACTATTTTACTTTCTGTTTATTCTTGTCTTCCTCAATGACCATTCTTATCTAGGATATTTTTTAATTCATGCAAAGGAAAGTAGTTTTCCTTTACTATGAATATATTTCACCCAAGTCAGACACTTCCATTGGGTGCTTCCTATACATCAGGTATCATTCTACATGCTGAGGAAACAAAACAGTTCAAAATTACAGAAACAAAGAAAACTGGGAATAAGAGGTCAGGTTTGCAATGAATTATGAGTTTTTCAGGGGGAAAGCCTCTGCAGTGAACTGTTGTGACAAATGAATAGTTGTCAAAATAGGCAAGAGAGCCAACAAAAAGAGCAGCAAAGAACTTAAATTCTGCTTGAGAACTCAAACCTATGTAAGAGGCTTTGGAGCCTGGGGGCACTGAGGCATTGTGTTTGGGTTTTGTTCTGTTCATATTCATGCAACTTTCACAAGTGTTGAAAGGAATGTGATGCTTTGCCTTGGGAAAAGAAAGCATTTCTCAGTACACTGTAACTTATCAGGATAGATAGTTTTCAGATAGTGTGAAAAAAAAAAAAAATATATATATATATATATTTCCATGTAAAAATGTGTGTATAAAGCCCAGAACATGTATGGAGCTGGTTAAACAGTACAGCCAAGATTAGCACTCAGGCAACCTAATTTCAAAATTCACTTTTCCCTCTCAGTCTCTCATTTCCTTCTTCCTTTCTCTTCTTTATTTTCTTATTTCCTTCTTTCTTTTCCTTCCTTATTCCAAGTAACTGTCCTATAGCCTTTAAAACAAGAATCAGTATAGCCTAAAAGTAATAGCTCTGAAAAATCTTGACCATTTAACCATTTAGTAAAATTATGTTAACAGAATGGAGAGCTTTTCCTTTGTACTAATAAAGTACTTAATATTCTCTCTGATGAATTCATCAAAATGTTAACTCAAACTGCCAAATCATCATATTCTCTTCTTTAAGAAAAAAAAATTAAAAATGGCCAATGCTTTTCTTACCTTGCATGTGAAACTACCACCTGCCCTGCTTTCTTTTCTTCTGAAATGTTATGCAATTATACTCTATTAAAATAAAAATTATCCAAAGCACCCTTGAGGGTAGAAAGAACTTCCAAAAATAAAATTGAAACTGTGGTCATGCAATTGCAGTTCCATTTTTCTCTACAAACTTCATTTTACTTTATATCCTGTAGTTTATAGCTTAGGTTGTAGTTACATATTAAAAAGCTAGTGAACTTTAGGCTGCTTCTCCAAAGAAAGTCCCTTCCCTAGTAAATTATAAAACCTCAAAAAGAAAAAAAACAAAAACGAGAGAAACAAAAATTTTAACTCAAAGTCGTCAAATTGTCTAGATCCTGTGTGTCAACTAACCAGATGTGTAGAAAGATCTTGTAACATTCCAAAGAAGTGGTATTGTAAAATGTAGTATCTGTGACAACCCACTGATCTTGTGAAGTCATGCAAATATATGGGAAACGGAACAAAGGATTGATGTCAACAGCTTCAGCTGCCTGAATTTGCTGCTGGTTACTGAAGCTCTTGGAAATAAAACTCAATAGTTTCTCGACTCTCAGTTTCTTGTGGGTGAATTTCTTGTGTTCTGCCATTACCAAAGGAAGAGTGGAATATCAAGGTAACTTGGGGGATTCCTCCCTGGTGTACATAAATGAAGTGATGTGAGGATCAATATGTCTGTATACCTATACTGATTTTATTGCCAACTGACAGTCAGCTCACAGACTCCTGCTATGTCAACACACATTCTCCCTGCAAGCTTGGGATACTGTTGTCTCTCTGTGTGTTCTAATCATCTTTTATGTAGGGAGCTCAGTAAGCCTGGATTAGGGCTGACCTAAAGGCTTCATTTATATCTTTCAATGCAGTCACATTTTAAAATATTAGGGATAGGGCACCACCACACAATTTTTGGCAGGGTACAATTCAGCCTCCAGGTACGCACACATAACTGAATTTCCACATAGTAGTAGCTTAGTTCACAAATTTAATTCTTTCATTGTTTTTGGCCACAAACTGAATTGGATGAGAACTAAATCAAATTTTCCCACAAAATTGACTTTGAACCTAACCATTGACCATAATTTTGAAAAGAATTAAGTTCATCAACCACTGCATCATTGTTTTGTGCAAGTCATTATTTTATGGAGGTCCGCAATTGATTGTGTATTGAAAGCTTATGTTATTTATGAAATATACATTATTATATACTTAAAAATATAAAACTTATGTTATACAAGGTCTCTACAATATAGATTTTGTAAACTGTCACACGAGAAAAATGTTAAATGCTATACTTTCAGAATATAATCATCCCTTGGTTCCCTTGGGGAATTCGTTTCAGAAACCCTGCAACTACCATATTCTGAAAATGCTTGAAACCTTTATATAAAATGCACTGCATTTGAATATAATCTAGTCACAGCATTCTTTATATTTGAAAAGAACTTTACATTAGCAATAGTACCTTATCCGATGTAACTGTAGGTAATTAGTCATTATGCTACGTTGTTCAAGGAATAAAAAGAAAAAAAATTAAGTTATGTTCAGTTAAATATGTAATATTTTTGATCTATGTTGGTTACATTCATATATGAAAGACCCATGGATACATAAAACTGACTCTACTTAAGGTTAAGATAAATTTTTAAAATATGGTGTCAACAACCGGCAATGGAAATAAATAATTAAAAGAAAAAGTCCACTCAGTATATCTTTGAGGAAGGACAACTTGCCCAGATACTTCTTGCCAGTTCTCATTCTGGCATCATATTTTCATTGCTGAGGTTCTTATATGCAAGTATCATCAGAAATGTTCTAGCGGGAATCAGGTTATAGTATATCCTCGTTTATGTGTGTGTTGCACGTACTTTGGCTTTCAAGGAAACCGAGGAATGGATTTTGCCCTAGAAAGACTGCACTGTAACCTGTAACGCTCTAGAAATATATACTACTTCTCTGCTGTGCAGATCTTAGCCACCTTGAGATGCTGCAGGATGTGCAGTGCTGCTTGCTTCAATTGAGTATCAGGTACGTCACATAAACGAATTACTAGTGGTAAGTTAGTGTTTGTTCAGATTTTCCATAGTCTACTATCTGAAGGAAATAATAGAAATGTACGTTCCAAAGACAATTGTTCAATATATTCACATGGTGAAGTTAAAATGTTTGGTTAAGAAATCAATATTGTTATACTAAGCATCAAGTACTGTAAAGTAGAATTATCAGAAGCTGTGAACTTGCTTAAAATCAATGTTTGTCCAAATCAGCGAGTAACAAAATAGATAAAACTACAACTTTAAATAGCAACCTAGGGAGAGTTTACCAGCATCCTAGCTTATGCCACTACAGGGAAAATCAATGAAAAGCACAAACCAATAATAAAAGCAATACAACATTTGAGTTAGCTCTAAGATTCATCCAGAGTAAGTTTGAGGACAATGACTGCTATGCAGAATCAAAATTCTCTGTGCAGTGAATACAGCATCAAGCACTGGAAGTAAACGAGGACATAAGTTTATTCTTCCACTTGGGGAGAATAACAGCATTTAAATAAAAGGTGGGATAATGTACTATTATAAATCAGAGTGGTTTTTATCAAATTATTGGAAATAGGAATATGAGATTGTACTCTAAAATTTAGGCTTTAAAATAAACAATTTATGGTTTGCAGCAGAAATATATATACTAAGTCACTCGAGTTGTACACTCTACCCCAGAGAATATGTAACACACGATTAGGAATGTGTAGCACAGAACTGAAATGTTCCAGGAATGATGGCCACACAAAAGAACCAGCATGAATCCTTGTATCAGAATGTGCCCCCTCCAGCTACATAAGCTGGAGCCCTTTCCTGTCATCCCTCTAGATTTCTAATTAAAGCTTGTACTGTAAAGTTAGGCTTCCGTCTTTCCATTCTTTCTAAATGCAAAGACACAAGCTAGATGGAGACAGACATTGGCACATTTCCAGGCTGCTGTGGGGTTTACTGGGACCCTGTAATTGGCCGAGATTGCACAATGGATGGGCGAGTTCCCATTCAGAACGCTGGGCAGAGAGTTGGTTTGCTAATCCTTTTCTTTCCTTGTCGGAACCTCTCTATGTTACCTTTCCTTGGGACATCGCAAGTCCGTCAGGATTTCTACTAACTCAGAATTACAAATTGTCGTGGTTAGTTGTTGATTTGTCTCATTTGTTGTTTTGGCCAGGCACTGGTTTTTTTCCTAGAATCCCTTGTATTAGAAACAGATCTTTAGCCGGGCAAAGAAAGTGTGCAGATTGCTCGGATTTTCTTGCCCTTTTCTCTAGCTGCTGTCTGCCCTGTGCCACCTTTTCCCCCGCTTCTCAGGCAGGGATGCCCCCGCCCCATTTCGGTGAGCTGTAACTCTCCTCCCTCAGAAAGTACGACCCCAAGGTTTACATGGAACTCTCGTTTTCCTCCTTATCCTTCCCACTTGGGCTCCACGAAGATCAACCCCGCGCTTCCACTCAGTTTAGAAGCCTGCTGTCTAAGCACTGGGCCAGCCAACTTGAGTAAGCAGGCTCTGCTCATGCGTGCCCGGGATCTTAGGAACTTCTGTCCCTGGCACCTTCTTCAGCTCCAACTCAAACCCCAACCTTTGTCTTTGACCTCTGTAGCCTCCGCCAGCCCCTTAAAGACAGACAGACCTCGAGCCCCGCCGCGCTTCCCAGCGCGGCTCACCCGTGCTCACCTGCTGATCTGGCTAACGGAATGCTTGGCTGAACCAGGTCTGCTGAAGGCCCTCGAATTAAACTTCTGCCTAGGATTCTGGTAACTCATTTGTTAAGGTGCATTTGGGGAAACGCACGCCTTTGGATACTGACCACTCACAGCTAGCTGACCTTGGATGAGGAACAAAGACTGGAATGATCCCATGCAGCTGCTAAAATTACTTTTATTTGGGGGGACATTTTCTTATCTTTCCACTTTGGCCAATATTTGCATTCAACCACTATACAGTGCAACAGAAAAAAAAATGATCTCTAAAATTTGATAAATCCTCAGGGTTAGACTGCAGTGAGTTCCTCTTTCATTTCTGTGTCAGTTGAGTTCTTTCAGAGTAATGGGTTGAACCCACTGGAATTGAACACAGAACTCTGCCTTGTCTTTTGTTACCTGGGTTTAGGAGGCTGAGGTCTCCTTCTAGAGGTGGTTTCTAGGTTCTTTCTGCTCTGAGCAAAGAATTGGTCAGGACAAACACAAATGGTACCAAAGTTTTATACTTATTAAAGGTAATGAATGAAACAGGTTCTGCAGATCAAGTTTGGGGCAAGTAAAAGTAGGAGAATATGATATCCGACCCTTAAACAAGTTTCACAGTGACTATTCTAGAGGCATAATAAGTATCCAAAAAGAGAGAATTTTGTTAAATAATACATCAAGAAGTTAAAAATGAGCTTTAAATAATAAATCTTAAAGTGACTGAGATTTTATTTATTCATCCTTTTAAAATATACCAAATCTAATAATGTACATGAAGACAAGATTCTTGTAACAGTCAGTATTTTTAGAAAGAAGGAAGGAAGGAAGGAAGGAAGGAAGGAAGGAAGGAAGGAAGGAAGGAAAGAAAGAAAGAAAGAAAGAAAGAAAGAAAGAAAGAAAGAAAGAAAGAAAGAGGGGGGCTTTTTGCTGTCATAGTTAATAACTATGACTTACCTATTGCATCAATGGATATGGCAATATGGTCTAATGCTAACAACAGCAAGAGATACTACAGATATTTGCTTGCTTCTCTCTAGTAAGTAAATTGCTATTTTTACTGTCCAGTTTTTGCTTCAACTAAATACCTACAATGTGGATCTTAAAGAAAATCACTGTTTTTACAGAAAAGTCCTGAAAGTTTCAAAAACAAAGATGTAAAGTTTTCCCTACCCAAATACATTATGTGTCCCTTTCTAGATGTATAATGCTTCCTTCCATCTAGATATGACACTTAGAGTTTGGGACAAAAATAAAAATAATAACCTGATTTTTAAAACCACTGGCAACGGATGAGTGTAGTAGCATAATTTTGTAATACTCTACATAATATTTTTGTTAAAATGATCATATATGGTAATAGTATAACTTTTGAGTAAAACATTTCTAACTAGAGACACTTTTTTCCAAGAAAATATTTAGAAAGAACTCAAAAAATACAGGGATGTAAAAATGTTTATGTTTAAAACAAGGTTTAATATATTGTTCAATTCTTGGAAAAATTTTCCAAAAGAACTAATTTTTTTGCATTTGTCAAAATAAATGTTTTTTACTATCTTTTGTTAGGTTTTGTTTAGGAAAAGTAAGTCTTATATAATAAGGTTTTACTTAGGTATCTGTTTAAAATTGCATTGTATAGTTCCGGTTAAACAAACTACCACAATTTGTGATACGCCTTATTTAAAAAAATGTAGCTGTAGGGGCTGGGGATTTAGCTCAGCAGCATAAATGCCTGCCTGGCAAGTGCAAGGTCATGAGTTCAATTCCTAGTTTCAAAAAAAAAAAAAAAGTAACTGTAGGGACCAGGGGTATAGCTCAGGGCACAATCACCTGCCTGGTAAGTATGAGGTCATGAGTTTGATCCCTGGTACCAATAAATAAATAAATAAATAAATAAATAAATAAATAAATAACCGTTCCAGTATTCTGGTATAATATAGTCATGATAATAGGCTTTATATGCTAAAAAATTAAACATATTGTTTTGTTAAATTGCTACCTCATTTATTACTAACATTCATTTAACTGGCAAGAGCTGTAACCCTCTGGTCTATAAGACAGTCTTGCTCAGTAGTATGAGTTATTTTTGAAATACACATTAATTCTTGTTCATTGTCATCAAAATGCTCGCAGTTCTGTTGTGTGCACCTAAGAGATTCTGAAGGTGTAACAAAACTTAATTCTTAGTGTTGGCATTAGTTTATAACATACATTCTCCTAAATGGTAATTTTCATTGGTTTATAAAAAAGGAGAGGGGACTCTAAATATATGCTTAATGTGACTTTCCCATAGAACTAAGATTGTTTTGCAGAAATATTGGCTTTTAAAAATTAATTTGGTCACTACATTTCTTAATTCAAATCTACTCTGTACACTAGATTTGCTCTACATAAATCTGAAAACAAAAAAATCAGCAAAACACTAAAAAAAGATAGCAAGAAAAAGAAAGATATGCATAAGAAAATATTTTTGACAAGAAATGATCTTGCATGGTAAGATTTTATTCTGTCAGAATCAAGACAAAAAAGATGTAGGCAAAAATCAAAACACACTAATATAAATCACAATAGACTTTGTGAAGTCTATATGAATTTTATAAAAATTCATATGTATGAGTTTATCTATAATTTCAAAAATTATTTTAAAATATTTTAAATCAAATTTCATATTAATGTAAAAATAATTTTTGTTTCAAACAATTTGTTAACTTTAACAAAATTTATAAAAAGCCTCAGAAACAAGTATTTGTGTTTTATTAAGACAATCTCTTTTGATTTCTGCTATTTTGCTCTGATTACATATGAAATGGTATTAACATATTCACAGTTTGTTATCATGATCAGTTGGTAGCAGGTTAAATGAATAACTATTTTTGAGGTTATTATGATATATTGGATAGATGCTCTGTCTCTGACAGTAGATATGTGTACTTCTGAGTTCCAGCTATGCTATATAAATATGCAGTCTGTAAAACTACAGATGTAGAAGTTAGCTCCATGTACTCTGACTAGTAAGTGCTCTGTTTTATAGAATATGCCTTGCATCTGTACTTTAAACGTATTGAATGGCGAATATGGTGTTCAGAAGTACAAATCACATGAGAAAAATCCTGCCATTGGGACAACCCCACCATTTACTATTCATATTTATTTCCTATTATTAAGTAAACATTTCTGTTATTGTACATCTGGTAATAAGTATATTTTCAGGACATTATCACTATTGCCTAAGTTTGCAAGAGTGTTAAAAATGTTCCTTGACTTTTTGTCAATAGTTTTAAAATTCATAGACCTGTTAAACAAAATATTACACAGTTATGACTCTACTACTGAGCCACACACTGCCTTAAAGGTGTAAAGTTAGATTGATAAGCAAAAATCTCCATCTAACTGTGATTCTAGCTACTGCTGAATTATATGCAAGGGCATTCTGAATAGAAAACCAGATGCACAAGCACAAGTGATACCACCAAGAATCAAACATAGGTACAGTAGCAAATTAAAATCTGCACAGCAAAAGGTACAACCAACAGAGTGAAGAGACAAACACAAAATCAAACAAAAGTTTTGTCAGCTATTTCTCAAAGCACTAATATGTAGAACATATAAAGGACTAAAACATTTTAGATCTCCCAAAATAAAAGACCCAATTTAACAGTACAAATAACCGATAAATAAATGAAAAACAAATGTTCAACAACTTAGGCTATTACAGAAATGCAAGTTAAAGCAACAGTAAGATATCCCCTTACTCAGAAGTGTACTTTCTAGAAGACAACCTTAACAGTATTTTAAAATAATAGGCTACTCTCCATAAGACATATGGAAGATGAAACTGACTCCAGTACTTCCCTCCTCCAATTATATTACGATTAAGTCCTATAACTCCTACTTTAAGACTTGTGCAGCTGACCTTCTGGGAGTTCACCAATAGGGGCTTGGAGACCAAAGCTAAAAAACATAAAAGGATGAGGAGGACAACTAATATATTGGTTCTTGGTCTCCAAGGCCAAAAAGAACCCAGGACACAATGGTCACTGTAATAGAGCGCTGTATCCTCAGTGAGTCACTGAGCTCCTGAACAGGGGAGTTTTGGACTCCCAACAGCTAAGAGTTACTCAGTGTGCACAGTGGACCTTAACTTTCAAACTAAATTCATTCCCTAGAGCTGGCTGTAACTCTGCTTGTCAACTGGGGGCTCAGGCTTCTCACCACAGCCTCGAAGTCTCTCATTCATTTACAGGTGGATCTCAGTGTCCTTAGAGAGGCACTGGCCCAAGGATTTCTCCATCTTGTACAGGAAGGGATGTGTGATGCTTCTTCCAGAACCAATTAAGGGTTAAATCTGTGTCTGAGACATTTGGAAGAACAATCAGCTTACAGTCTTCTTATAACTCAATACTTTGGTCCTAAGTTAAAACTCAAATTCCATTCATAATCCAAGTTATTCATATGTCAAGCTGTTTGTAACTTGAGGGTCTGCTGTATGTAAAAAAATGAGGCTCACTACAGAGGAGGAAGCTGGGCCAGGGATTTAGTTCAGTGGCATAAGTGCCTGCTTGGCAAGCAAAAGGTCGTCATGAGTTTGATCCCTGGGGTGGAGAGAGAGAGAGAGAGAGAGAGAGAGAGAGAGAGAGAGAGAGAGAGAGAGAGAGAGAGAAAGAGGGAGCCACACAAGACTATGCCCCATCCTGGCAGATGACATAGCTGTAAAGATCTGGGAGTGACAATGCTATTCACAAGTCCCCCAGAGTAATCCTGTTAAGCTTTGATTGACCTTCACAATACAAGGGAATTGTTTTCATTATCTACTCAATCTTAAACACTTACTAGGAAAGTATAACCAAAAGAATACAATAGCTAATAACATTAAATGGGATCAAGAGAGATTTTTGTTGCTGCTGTTGTTTCTTCCTCCTTAAAATGAAGGAAGATAAAGTCTCTCAGTGTGGAACAATGTAAGGCATAAAGTCACTCATCAGTGGGCTAGAGTTAGGTGACTGATGGCTACTTGCAAAGCAATATGTGATTCACCACCCCCTTACTTTCTTAATCATTAGCTATAGATTAATGCACAAGCTCTAGAGAATGTAGCATCCTCTTAGTGTGCTGATAAAGTCCAGGGCCCATGTAAAGTTCATATGATAGGTTAGAAGATGGAGAAACCTCAGGGTCTCAAGATAAGCTAAACGGAGACTCCATCTAAGGAGTACACAGGGACTTCCTTCTCTCTGTCAGAGGCAGGCAGAGTCCACTTTATTCGTGTAAGAAAAATCACATGATTAGGATCACTTGAGGGATGGAAAAAGAGGCAAAATTCTGGGTCCTCACCTGCTTCTCATTAAAAGCATGATTTGTGTATCTTCCTGAGGAGCAAGAGTCTTAAAAGCCATTTTCTTCAAGAAATATGACTTGGCACTTGGCCTAGAAGCCCAATAGGTAACTAAAAGCAGAATAGTGTTTGCCTTTCATTTTAAAACTTTATCACTATAAAAGAGAGAAAAATCTCTTCTCATCTCTACATATACAGTAGATATGTTAATTAGGCAGTGTCTGTCTGAAAACTGGCAAAACAAGGTTAGTTAGACCGTAATTTATGTCACCTTAGCCCCTTCCAGATTAAAGACAGCAGGATTGGTGATTTCCAGGGACATCCATCCAACTATGCCTAGGAAATCTCCAGCCATTGTACTAAGCCTATAATCACTGTAAACAAAAACATCCTCCAGCCATGGACTTCAGAACTCTGATACCAGGACTGATACTATGACATTAGGGCAGAGACAATGATCAACTGGACCTCAGCCCACCAGCTAATCCTTAAAAACTGGGATCTTGTCTTTGTGAGTGACCAAGCTAAACCTCTGAATCAGAGTGGTGTGTTCTAGCCAGCTACCTAAGCTGGAACTCTTTCCTATCTTCCCTCTAACTTTTCAAATACTGTGAAGATTTTTGGCGAGAAAACAAAAGTTCGGGGCTATCTAATGGTCTATGAATTCAAATCCTATGGAAAGAATGAGGGTGACCATTGTGTACCTACTTTTGCAGCGCCCTTTTCTGTCAATGCTGCGTCCTAGTCCATCCACGCCTTGTGACAATCGCTTCCCCAGGAAAAGGACACCGCATGTGGGAATTGGGCGCGGGGATCTTGGAATGTTTTGTACTGATAATTGTAATTTGTGTAGTTCACATGTGTATGTTTTTATGTAATGCTCAATATGGAGTCGAGGGTGGAGACTCCAGGGGGGTTGCTGGAGGCCCTCTAGA